>WHNR01000028.1:1330000-1397500 GCA_009859135.1 Formica selysi | reverse complement strand
TTTCATTGGGTATGCTGCAAAATATTGTGCTTTATTTCTTGTTTTTCCTAGGTCAAAAAATAAGTAGCGTGAACAGATTACTCGCTCTAAATGAAGAACTAATAAAAGAATTAATTCCTCAGATAGGATTGCGAGCAGGTTTTCTTTGTAGTTGGAAGCGTCTAATAGTAAGTGTGCCTGCTATTTAAGGAGAAGTGTTATTTGCCACCAAAGCATGAACTTCAACTAATTTCGCAAGCCTTCCTTAATAATAAAAATTTTTTTCTATATAAAGTTTTTCTATGTATGGTCAATGCGTATGGAGGAAAAGCACCGACCAGTGATAAAGCAAGTAGCTAAACCTACAACTTGTCGAAAAAACCTGCCTTTAACAGTGGCTAAGAAATATTCACTCAGTCTCTCAGCTCGTTTTTTATCCAAGAGGGGCTTTCAACGAGATATAGTTTTTCATTTCAAAGAAAACATTAGATATAAGAGAAATATGGTGCTTGCGATAAACTATGAAAATGATTTGCTCCTCTTTGGCTTATTGCATTGGATTGTAAAACTACAACCAAATAATAATGATAGAGTAGGTTTCATTCTCCCAACTTTTCATACTATTGAGTTTAATAGCCATCTTCACTGTTATGAGGTGTCACCAACTATAGAGTGGTGTTTCCAAGAATACCAAAATATTATTTCGTTTTATCCAACTTCATGTAGAATAGGACCGATGGAAATTGATATGTATCTTTCAGGCACAGTCTATAAATATATATGTACTGTATATTTTATGTAAATATATATATATATATATATATATATATATATATACAGGGTGTTAAATTTCAAACGTAACAGATGGAATATCTCGTAAACAATGCATTTTAGAAAAAAATGTTTCCTACAAAAGTTGTAGGGTTTTGGAGGGAACATAACATAGTATTATTCATATAACCTTGGGCGGCGTCTCCAAGGTCAAGTGAAAGTGAGAACGAATTTTTTAAATGGAAACCCATATATTTTATTATAACATCTTTTTCTATTAATTAATTTAAACAACTTTTATCTAAAGCATTTTTTTATTTACCTAATATTTTTTAAGATATTCTATGCAAAAGCTTGATAACTCTTTCAACACGTTTTTCTAATGTAAAAATTCCATCTTTTTTATTTAAAGATTTATTAATAAAGCATTTTTTCTTTTCTGAATCTTCTCCTTCTGTCATTTGACTTTCAATCGTATTGTAGATTCGTCAATCAGAAAAACACATAACAGATAGACTGGGCATATGCTCAGTGTGTTTACATTTTTTTGTTGTATCGTCAGCGCCAATCCACGGACTACGGAAGAAAGTAGGAATGTGATCATTAGAATAAATTGTGTTTCCATTTTTTTTTCTTCATTCGCCGTTATGGTACGTTATACTGATGTAGAATATCGTGACATGCTTTTAATTTATGGTGAATGTGGACAAAATGCTAGAGAAGCTGCTAGAGTTTACCGTCAAAGATACAATAAGTTCCATTATCCATCTCCCATGGTCTTCATTCGTTTATTTCATCGTTCAGGAGAACATGGAACTTTTGCCGCTCACCGCAATATAAATCGGCCTCGTCCAGTTTGTAATGAGGAAATGACAATAAATGTTTTAGCAGCAATTACTGTGAACCCTCATTACAGTATACGACAATTGTCACGGGAACTTGCAACATCCAACGTAAATGTTTGGAATATTTTGTGTCGTCAACACCAACATCCATATCATATCTACTTACACCAAGCATTAACGTAGGAAAAATATAATAGAAGATTAGAATTTTGCCGATGGGCCTTACAGCGCTATGAAGAAGATGAAATGTTTTTTTCTAAAATATTATGGAGCGATGAAGCTATGTTTCATAACAAAAGCCATGTAAATCGTCATAATCTTCATTATTGGAGTGACCAAAATCCTAGATGGTTAAGACAAATTGATCATCAACATGTATGGTCGTTGAGTGTGTGGTGTGGTATTATTGGTGACACAATTATCGGCCCATTTTTCTTCGATAATATCGTTAGCGGACGAATTTTTTTGAACTTCCTGGTTGAGGAACTACCTCCTCTTCTGGAAGATTTACCTCTAAACCTTTGACAGAACATGTGGATGCAACTTGACGGAGCACCTTGCCACTTTAGTGTAATCGTTAGACAACACATGAATGCTATTTTTCCTGACCGATGGATAGGTCGGCGAGGTCCAGTGTCTTGGCCTCCCAGATCACCTGATCTGACTTGCCTAGATTATTATTTGTAGGGTAGAATCCGGGAAACTGTTTACGTTAATCCTCCAATTACAAGAGAAAATATGAGAGAACGAATACGCGAAGCGTGTGCAAGAATTTCAAGAGACAAATTACGAAGAGTGCATAATGGTTTCCAACGAAGATTGCAAGCTTGCATAAATGCAAGAGGACAACATTTTGAACACTTAGATTAATGGAATTTTCGTTTTTACGAATAAAACGGATTTGGTTGACTTTGTTACTTTTTCTAAAAATTTTTTTTGTAAAAATTCTTTCATTTTTAAATGAAGAGTTAGTAATAAAGTCTATTTCTTATTTGCTTCATTAATTATTTTCTTTTTTCTTTTTTGAGTCCTTTCGTTCCATCATTTAATCTTCAATATCGTAAGCTAAATGTTGAAAGAGTTATCAAGCTTTTGTATAGAATATCTTAAAAAATATTAAGTAAATAAAAAATGCTTTAGATAAAAGTTGTTTAAATTAATTAATAGAAAAAGATATTATAATAAAAAATATGGGTTTCCATTTAAAAAATTCGTTCTCGCTTCCACTTGACCTTGGAGACTCCGCCCAATTATATGAATAATACTATATTATGTTCCCTCCAAAACCCTACAACTTTTGTAGTAAAAATTTTTTTCTAAAATGCATTGTTTACGAGATATTCCACCTGTTACGTTTGAAATTTAACACCCTGTATATATATATATATATATATGTATATATATATATGTTCTGTATATTTTATATAAATATATATATATATGTACTATATGTTCTATGTAAAATTTTATAAAATAAGTACAAAAAAATGTATTTTTTCAAAAAATATAACTTTTTCAAAATTTTAATAAATAACAAATATCTATTTGTAAAACTGTTTTTGTTATCAATCCCAAATATTAAATTATATATACAGGGTGTCCGATAATAGCCGGATCACCCGTCGTGTGCAGGTAGAGCGGGTTAAACCGAGTAGAACAGTCCTATACCATTTTACGACCTTTACAATAATTAATAAAATATTAATTATAAAAAATCGGCCAATCCGCGCGAGTAGAAGCGCGTGGCAAACGACAATGGCTATGTATAAGCGGTGCGTAACATTGGAGCCCCGCTGCTCGTACATAACCATTGTCCTTTGTAAAGCGCCCTTTTCACTGCTTCGCCATACGCTTCTATTTGCGTAGATTGACCAATTTTTTATAATTAATATCTCATTAATTATTGTAAAGATCGCAAAATGATACAGGACTTTTCTACTCGATTTAATCCGCTCTAATTGCACACGATGGGTGATCCGGCTATTACCGGACACCCTATATAATAGGAAAAAGACATTCCATTTAATATATTCTTATGTTAAGAATATCTGATATTCTTTAGAAGATTTTCTTCTTAAGTTAAAAGGATCCTTTTGGCGCTTATTTTAGAGTAAGATAATATAAAGATAAATGAAATATTCTTAAGATGAAAATAGAATTTTTTTAGTGTACAGAAGATAGGCAGGGGCGGCGAAACTCACCGTCCGATGCAGGCGCTTACGTGAGGCGCTCGCTACAGCTGATCGAGCGCTGTTTGCTGCACGCGATGGGTGTGTGTGTGTGTGTGTGCGTGTGTGTGTGCGCGTGTGAGAACGTGTACGCGTAATACACACACACACACCCATCGCGTATCGGGTATAGCAAACAGCGCTCGATCAGCTGTAGCGAACGCTTCACGTAAGCGCCTGCATCGGACGGTGAGTTGCGCCGCCCCTGCCTATCTTCTGTACTCATCCCGTAATTCGCTAACTATTTCTTCTTATAATTTAAAAAAGCTTCAGACAAAATTTTCGTAAAGAAAAAATCGTCTTAGAATTGATTCAGGAATACGACCTTTTAAGGGCAAACGGTTATTCCGGATCACCCTGTATGTCATACCTATTTTATTGAATAATTTCAATTTTTTCCTCTTTCTTTCTCTATTTCCTTATCACTCTTCGACCCTTCTATTTTGTATTTTTAATATTCATCTTTATATGTGTTTATGTGTTAATTTGAATTGAATGCGAGTATAATATTGTATTACTTAACTGAAAATTATTTATTATATGTATATATATACTGTATACTGGAGAGAAAGATAATAAACTCAATATTAAACATGGAATATACATGTCATACCTATTTTATTGAATAATTTCACTTTTTCCCTCTTTTTTTCTCTATTTCCTTATCACTCTTCGGTTCTTTTATTTTGTGTTTTCATTATTTGTCCTTGCATGTGTTTATGCAGCAATTTGAACTGAATGCGAGTGTGATATTATGTTAGTAGTGTAGTAAGGAGAGTTCTAACGCAGGTCCTCTGAGGGGGGTTGAGGGGCGAGGGGAAACCGGCGCGGGGGGTATGACGTCACGCGGGGGGACCGCGGCGAAACCGATAGGCGAGGGGTCCGCGGAGGGGGAGAGTGACCGCAGCGAAACCGGTAGGCGAGAGTCCGCGGAGGGGGAGTGGGACCGCGGTGAAACTGATAGGCGAGGGGTCCGCGGAGGAGAGAGGGGTACCGCGGCAAAACTAGTAGGCGAGGGGTCCGCGGGGAAGAGGGAATGCACGCGTCCGTGAGTAGGTGCGAGAGAGGTAGCGCGAGGCGTCCGCAATGTGTGGGAGGATAGCTCTAATGGTATTGATATGGAGAAAGATAGCGCGAGGCGATCGCATGCATGTGGGAGAAGGATAGCGGTAATGATATTCTATGGGCGTGGGAGAAGGATAGCGTTCGCATGCACGAGGCATGCACGACTTTGAACAGCTATCGAACGGCTATTGAACAGCTTTGAACAACTATCGAACAGCTTTGAACAGCCTTTGAACATCTATCGAACGGCTACTGAACGGCTATCGAACCACTATTGAACAACTATCGAACAGCCATCAAACCACTTTGCACAGCTATCGAACAGCTATCGAACAGCTGTTGTACAGCTATAGAACAGCTATTGAACAACTATCGAACAAATATCAACTACATGAAACGACAAATTAATTACTTATATACCAATAAAATAAATATTTAAAAAATTGAATGTCTATAGACATGTAACATTTATATTTTAATTAAATGGCTGACGCTGCTATCTAACGTCACGTACTGAAATTTAATACTCGCATACTGGGATAAGAAAGAGGAAAAGGGAAGAATAAAAGAGAATAAAAATATATTTTAACAATAGTTTATTCTAAATAATGTATGGGTGAATCTTTATGATGATTCGTCTACCAACTGAACATTTTAAATACATTTTGTAAAGCGCAATTTTTTAAATGTTTTTCACAGCGCATAGTATTAGTAACATCTAGCTTATTTAACGAAGTGATATCTTCATAGTCCACATCCAAGGTCTCAATAAAAACGTCGTTTTTCGCATCATCGTCAAGTATATCGGCCAGCCATTCTCGTTTTTCGCGTCTTTTAACGTATAGGAGATGCTCCATCTTCCTCTTCCGTCGCACCAATCACAGCCCTCGTAATCAGACGCCTTTTCTTTGGTAACGGAGGGGAAATGGCTTTACGCATACCCCGCCTCGATGGGGTTCGAGGCAAGGTTATGTGAGGCTCACCCCCGGCCTAAACAAACGGCCGGGGGACTACCCACTAAATCCCCTCCGGGTGGCCTACACCCAGGCGTTAGAGAAGGCCTCTCCGGAATCTGGCATTTGCACTACTTCGGAGAGGCCTTCCGCCTGCGAGTCTGTTTCGCTGGGGGGAGAGTTACACTCTCCCCCAGAGTCCCCGTTGTTCTGGGGACTCCCGCTCGTATTGGGGAGAGTGGGACCACCTCCCCTCTCACCCACTTCCCGCCGTTGGCATGGCGGAGCTGACGTGACCGGGTCCTGGTACCCTACCTGGGTCCCCGGCCACCGGGACCGGCTGTCGCGCGGACCCTGCGCGTCGGCGGAGGGAGCCGATATGGACCGGAGCCAATAGGCCCCTGGTCCGCTCCCCCCACCATCCGCGTCACCCCGTAGCTGGGGAGAGTCTCGTGGGCTGCAGGGGACAACAGTCCCCGCGTCCGTCAACCCCACCCCCCCGTTGGGGCCTCCTGGTGCGGCGTCGCGCCGCACCTCTGCGGCCGGAAGCTGTGGAGGGTTGGCTGGTCCTGCCAGCAAAAGGCTCTCCCCGCGTCCCCCTCCCGTCTCCGGCCGCACCTCCACGTTGGAGACCTCCCCGGCGTCCGCCGGGGAGTCTCTCCCTCTCTCTTTCGGCCTCCTCCTTCTGCAGCATAACTGCTACGCAGAAGGAGACCGCCTTCCAGGCCCTCCCGCTCTCGAGCATCGTTGCAATGACGCTCGAGAGCGAGAGGTCGTCACTTCCCAACTGTTGGACGAGGGCACAGCGCTCATTCGCCCACGCTGGACAGTCCTCCAGCGTGTGCTGCGCCGTATCCTCGTCCCCGCCACAATGATGGCAGCGTGCGTCCATCTCGCGCCCGATGCGGCACAAGTACGAGCCGAAACACCCATGACCTGTAAGCACCTGCGCCACACGGTATGACACCTCGCCATCCGCCCTCTCCACCCATTTGATTAAACGGGGGCGGATGGCCTCGATGGCGCTTCCCCGAGTTGTTTCGGGGATTGGAGAGATCTTCGATCTACTCCAGCATACATCGCCAAGCCTGGAGCCTCACGGCAGCTCTGACCCGCGGGATCAACACCACGCCTAGCCCACCGAGCTCTTTTGTACGCCCGTACACCTCCGCGTACATTTGGGCGTACAGCTCAATGGGCGGCAGTCCCGCCAGGACAGAGGCCGCCGCATGCGACACCGTCCGGTAACCGCGGATGACCCTGATGGCGATCCTCCGAAATATTCGGCGCAGCATCATCTTGCCGCGCCTACTCGCCATCAGGGCATCCGCCCAAATTGGTGACCCATAAAGGGCCACCGCTCGGACGGTTGTCGCATATAGACGGCGCACTCTGCCGTCCGGTCCACCCAAATTGGGCAGGAGGCGGCTCAATGCGTGAGCCATCGCCTTCGCCCTGGGGGCCAGACGCGCAAAGCGCCCGTCGGTGCTCCAGGTATCGTCCAGGTAGAGACCCAAATACTTCAACTGGGTCCCCGCCCGAACGGAGGTGCCATCCACCACGACATGGGTCGTTTTCGGGGGAGCACCATACTCCCCCCGGTGCAGGAAGAGCGCCTCAGATTTTTGAGGCGCTACTTCCAGGCCCATGCCGTGGATCGCGCGAACGACGCACGCTACCCCTACGTTGGCTGCTCTCGCAGCTTCCCCCCAGCTATCTCCCCCGGCCAGCACAATGTCGTCGGCATATCCGGGGGGGGGGGGGAGGGCGGTGCCCAGGACCCTATTGTACGCGAGGTTCCACAAGGTGGGGCCCAACACTGACCCCTGCGGAACCCCACAGTACATCCCCCTTCTGCACAGGAGTACACGGTTACCCGTGTACTCCAGCCGTCTGTCCCAGAAATATGCTTCCAGGATTCCCACCAGGTAGGGGGGAGGCCAAAGTTGACAGCGGCCCCCCTTACCCTGTTCCAGGGCAGGGTGTTAAACGCGTTGCGAATGTCAAGTGACACCGCAACGACCACCCTGCCCTCCTCCATGATGGACGCGAAAGATCGCGTCGATCGTTGATTTTCCCTCGCGGAATCCATACTGATTCTGGTTGAGATCCATACCACTCCGGGACAGATGCCGGACGAGGCGGTCTACCAGCAAGCGCTCCAACAGCTTGCCAGCCTCGTCCAGCAAACAGATTGGCCAATAGGCAGAAGGGGAGTTCCCAGGCCCGCCCCCCTTTAAGATAAGAACCAATCTGGCCCTCACCCAAGCCGAGGGGAAATACCCTTGCCTGAGGCAGCTCGTAAAGAGCTGCCTCAGACGCTCGGACAGGTGGTCCAAGGCCCGGACCCGGCCGGGGATACCGTCGGGGCCCGGGGCCTTATTGCCCCGCAACCTCAAACGACGTATCACCCCGGCCATCTCGTCCCTCGTCACCTCCAAGTCCTCGATCCATGGAGCGGCAGTCTTCTGGCCGTCGCTCGAAAACGGGGGACCCTCTAAAGGGAAGAGGGCTCCTAGGACTTCATCGAGAACTTGGGGTTCTAGGGACTCCGTCACCGGGAGCGCCCATGATCTCAGCTTATTAAGCACAAGCTTATAGGGGCGCCCCCATGGGTCTGAGTTTAGGGAGTGGAGTAACTCATCCCACTCCCTGGCCTGGGCCCGTCTAATCGCGACACTGAGGGCATTCCATGCCACTCGGAAGCCCTCATATGCCATGGCCGTCCTCTCGGCGTCATTACGACGCCGAGCCCGGGTGAATCGGCGTCTGGCGGCTATCGAGGAGCGCCGTAACTCGGCTATCTCCTCGCACTACCAGTACGCCGCCCTCCGTGGGCGGGGGTTGGTCCGGGGCATCGCGAAATCACACGCATCGCGTAGTGCGCCCCGGAACCAATCTACTTCTTCTATCCCCCGCCCTTCACCCCCTAGGCACGGCCAGCCGGCCGCGAGGACAGCCGCGATTAGCCTGTCCAAATTCAGCTTCCTTAGGGCCCATCTTCGTGGCCGGGCATCTTCCCGGCCCTGGGAGCGGCTAAGCACCCCGTGGCGTGTGGCGGTAAGGACCACCTGTATGTAGAGGTGGTCCGATAGTGTCTCACACTCCGTCGCCACCCGCCAACTCCCAACTAATCGCGCGGCGGCAGGGGTGCCCCAGGATAGATCCGGGACCGACTCTCCCTGCCACCGCACGAGAGTGCTCCTCGACCCAGTGTTTAACAAACACAGGCCAAGTGCCGCCGCCCAGTCCTGTAGGACCTCGCCTCTTGCGTCCGTAGACCGGTAACCCCAACGCGTTGATTTCGCATTGAAGTCCCCGGCCACAATCACTAGACGGGAGAGTTGGCGGCAATATACTGCGGCCGCCACCCCGTCCAGAAACGCCTCATAGTGGGCGAGGTCCACGTTCGGGGAGATGTAACATCCCACAACGGAGATGGGCCCCCAACGAACCGCCACTACTCCCCGTCCCGCCTCTATGGGCGTACAGCGGGGGAGTAGGGGGTCGTTCCGCCAAACGATCGCGACGGAGCCCCTCCCGTCGCTAATCCAACATGGATTGGCTTCGGGGACTTGATAGGGCTCCGCCGCGATCCCTAAACCGCAACCACGCTCCGCCAGAGTGTGCAGGAAGAGGTCCTGCGCCCGGCGGGCGTGGTTGAAGTTCACCTGTAACAACCTGAGGGCCACTACTTAACGTGGCCTTCAGGTTCGGCCATCATGACCTCCGCCAATGATGTCGGAGGCGTGGTGGCCTTCGGCTTGGCCCTGAGGGGCCTTTTCTCTAGGGGGGCTTCTGCAGAAGCCCCCTCGTCGCTCGCCCCGCGTTTGCGGACGACCGACTATCCGTGATCTCAGCCAGTTTAACTGGCCCGAGCTCCGCTCAACGTTGGGGACGTAAGTCCCATGCCCCTTCGCGGAACCCCCCGTTGCACGTTGGGGACACGGGTCCCGTAACCCCCCTACTACGTTGAGACGTTGGGGACTTAGGTCCCGTAGACCCCCCATTTGCGGTCGAGGACCCAAGTCCCTTCTTCCCCGCTGGACGCTCCACCCTTACGGGGAGGTCCACGATCTCCACCGACTTCACCCGATGGGCGCCCCGCGTTCTTTTGCGGGGGGCTTCCTCGGGCGAGCCGGCGAGAGGCAGCCCGAGGGAGGGCTTGGCGCGGCGTACCGCTTCAAGCTCCTCCCTCAGAGTGAAGATCTCCTTCTGGAGGCCCTCATTTTTGTCGGCCAGGGACTTCAGGTCCCGCCGTAGGAGGGCTAGCTCCCCGGGCTCCTCCATTTTCTGAGCCCTCTCGCTGAGGGTGGCCGCCGCCACCCTTACGACGGCAGCAGCCTCCCTCAGCTTTTTCTGCAAGGAGCCCTTGAGGTTGCCTGAACAAGCGGCGATCCTATCGATCGCCGCGGCTTCTTCAAGGCTCCTTGCAGTAACATCCGTTGTTGGTGCGAAGCCCAGCTCCTCCGCGCACTGGGCCTCGAACACCCGCAACTGCTTACTCGGAAGGGGAGGAGGGGTATCCTCCGATAGGGCCTTTTTGGCCCTATCCTCCCTATCCCTCTCTTTCCGGAGAGCGGCCTCTCGCTTGCGCCTCTCTCGGAGCCCCACGTGCTCCCCGGCGGTGGGGGGTTTATCCCTCCGCCTCCTAACAGGGAGCCGGTCGCGGCCCATCTCGGCGAGAAACTCCTGCGAGCCCTCACTTCCGCTAGCGCCGGCATACGGAGTCCCCATCGATGATGCGGGGGTCCGGCCTACGCTACCTCCTCTGGACGCATTCTTGGCGTCCGGGCTTCCCGGGCGTGTAAGGCTTACAGCCCGGGACTTCCCCTCGTCCCGTGAATACGGGTGTGGCCTAGCGGCAGAGCTCGACCTAGCCCTTGACTTCGGCTTAGACAAAGCCGGTCCAGGCCGGTCGGCCCTGACCACGGTCACCCGTACTTCCTTAATCTCGGCGATCGCTCTTTCGCCCGCGGTGCTCGTCGGCAACGCCGCGGGTAGTCCATCGTCGGATGACGACGCGGGGGGAGCTGGGACTACATCCCCCCCGCGCCGGACCCAGTGGGTTCCGAGTCCCACTGAGCCGGTAAGTTTTACTCCTTTGTTGTCACTCATCATAGTGTATCAAGAAAGGGTGGTTTAATTTCGGTGTTTTCGTTCACCTAGGCCAGTTGGCTTCACTACGCCTGACGAGCCTGGCATGCCCGGGATTTTTTTGCGAGATTAACTTCCTCTCCACCTCACTCGGCCAACCGTCCCGTAAGGGACATACATACACCCTCCTCCCCTACCCACAAAAACCCCAAACCCTCCCCACCCAAACCCACAATATCCCACACCCATACACCCCCACATCCCCAGAAAACCCCCCACAAAAACCCCAAAACCCCTTACATAACCCCCCACATATCCCCAATTCAATCCACAGCATTCACCCAAAATAAATAAAAACATATCGCACTCGTACGTTGGCCGAGTCGGCTGGCACACTCTTAGATCCCTTCTAAACAAGCGAAGGGGAGCCCCTCCACCACGTCAAGGTGGTGTGCCATCGGAGGGGCGTAATCAGACGCCTAGCCAAACTGTATGGAACATTTCCATCCTCCCATTGAAGTCCATGGTGATGTCCGATTAGCCATGAAGCTTGGCATCTCTCAGATTTTGTAAGCACACGCCACGGTACGAGACTTGCAAAAAAGTAATGAGAAAGAACAAATCCATTTCTCAGTATCGCTACTTCTTTCACGATAAAGTTTCGCCCGATAATGAATCCATGCAGATCCACAAACGTTGGCGCAATCATGCTGATAATATTACTGTACGATTGCAAGAATGATGTACGACTGCTGTCGATCGTCAAAATCTCAATCTTTATATATTTTGACATTGGAGGGGATATTTGCTGATTTAGGTAATTTTACGAACTACGTTGGTCAATGGGCAATATTCGACAACGCGATCGTGCAAGATGAGACAATAGGCGGTAGTATTTGCAGGTATATCCTCCTTGCACTCAAACTCTAATCCTACGTCCACGGTGGAATTTTTGACAGACTCGTTTTGTCGCGAGCAATCAATAACCGCGAGAGGACCGCAATGTAAAAATTTTGAAATGTTTAATAGCACATCATCATTATCACATCCGTAATAAGAATTGCGAAAACGAGAGTACATATCGAACAAGAGGGCGAATCTATTTTTATCGAAATCTAAATTCAAATCATCGTAGGGATAAAATTCCGAGTTTAAATAAAGTTTAACGTTGGTCAATTTACAGTCGTCGAATGCAGTAATATCTTTTGACACAGCATTTTTCTGCCAGTCTGCAACGCAAAGATCATGTATCGCGGCTTCTCCAGCTGAGAGGCGGCTTTCACGGTCCACGAATGCTTGGAAATTCGTATAGATCGCCAGAGCGAAAACTCATATTCAAGTATCGTCCGCTTTCCAACGCGCGTAGCAAGGATAGTTTATTGACCTCGCTCAATATTACATGAGGCATACGCCATTGTATCATGAAAAATTCGATATCAGCTTCAACCGAAGCATGTCCAAATATGCAATTGTTGTCGTTGCGCGAACGTATCAGAATTAATTCGTGACGAGCGTTAATCACAACTCGCTTATAATCTTCGCAAAAACCCAGTAGTATGTTTAGCGGCACGCAAAAATTGAAGTAAGCTTCAGCAGCATTATGCGACATATTCCACGCAGCATTCTCCAAGATTTTACCCCTCTCGGCTGTTAGAGAGACATAGTTTCTAATCGTGGAAGTTATTCCAACGTTTCTGTTGCGATCAATCTCCACATCGTCGAGTTCATATCGAAGTTCATCAAACATAAACGCGACACAATTGTTTCCCAATACCACTCTTGCCCTTCATCTAGTTTATGCAACTTTCCTTCGATGTATAGAAAACTTTTACATGGTAAAGTGTACAAATCCTGATGTTGTATCGGTATCCGTATCTCGTCGCTATATCCAAGCGTTGTGTTGGCGTATGAATTGTACGTATGGGTTTCAATCTTGATGATACAATCGTCAAAGATGGGCTCGCCTCCGATATCCAAGATATCAATCATATTGTTCAAGTATTTCGTACGACGAATCCCAATGATTTTAAAAATTCGCGATTCAACGCGCTGAGCTTCTTTTTAGCGTAACCAGATATCTGATTATTGTCATCCGATATCGCAACCACTCGCCTTCTCGCAAAAATATTGTCCCTCGTAAAGATATTGTCTCTCCGTGCTTTCGTTCAACACAAGCATTTCATTTGTCACACGCTATTATTTTTGCCGCCGCCGTATATGCAATCTTACAGTAATTTCCTCTCCTCGAAAATCGAGCAATCGTCTTTCTTGATCAACAATGCGTATCGTTAAATCAGTAATGCTCCGTGCGACGATCGGTAGATAAATGATCTGTGCTGGCGTTTCCGATATCTTATATCCTGGCGGCACGCTCGGTGAAAATTCATGTATCGTATGTACGCGCTTGTCATTTCTGCCAGTGGTCAAGTTACATTCTATACGAATGATATTTACGTTATTAATATTTATCGGTACATCCGATTCGTGCCATTTCCGAGATTGTAATATACGATTCGATGAGAATCCCAACAACGATTCTACGTTGTCTGGTTCATTAAAATTTATTCTGTAGGCACATTTGATTTCACTCTTTAGCGTATTATGATTAGCGCGAAGCATTATTGGATATTCACCGTTTTCTTCGATATCACCTTTATTCTCTTCTCGCGCGACATCATTGCCATCAACAATATCGTTGGGATCAATTACGCGTCAATGTCGTAAAATTGCACGTCGGAGATACTCGTTTATAGCGTATAATTCGTACGATCCTTCGGGAATCGTAATTTCTTTGTCATCGTTATCAAAGTAAAATTTATTATTCCAAGAATTCACGTTCGATATCATATGATGTGTTTCAGAGTCCGTTAAACCAAGCTTGTAATCGTCATCGTTTAAATCTATAGCCGGAAAGTAGCTTACAGCAAGAACGCTACTCTTGCCAGTCAACGTAAGTGTGAGTGACATGCTGAAAAACTGTCGAACGAATACTGAGTCGCGACGGTGAATTGTCAGGCTTTAAATTCATATCGATCATCGATCGTTTGAAGAAATCGTAGACACAATTGTCCACAAATACTTTAATTATAATTTTGGTAAGATGTGTGATTGTATTCTATATTTGCCACATTCTGTCCAAAATATCGCACTAATTCCTTGGGCGGTCAAAGATTTCCAAAACTATCGAAATATACTACACGATCTTCCCTCTTTGCATACGCTATCCAATGAGTACCGGAACCATCGACGTCATCCAAATTGACGATACCGTTCTCATTTCGCCGTACACCGTTTATCGGTAAATTATTGCGCATGAAAACACCTCTAAAAAATGGTATACGCATACGTCTCGCAATTTGTTCCAATTGTACATTGATCGTTACACCGTCAGGCATTTTTATCATTATTTTGACGTTTTTTTTTAGCCGCTGTTAAGAACCCTCGTCCACGCTTTTATGGAGCGAAATAAAGTCCGTGACCTTCCATGGCGCGATTATGACGTTGCATTTCTTCGAGTTGACGTTGCGCCGCCTTGCTATCGTTCACCGCCTTTGCGATTCCAGCTGCTCCGCCAGCCGAACCGAGTAATCCCTTGTTGTAACTCGAAATCGAATAACGTAATTACGACCTACAAAAGTAAAAAGGAGCACAGCGCAAAGTCAGCACTTCGTAAGCTGTTGCGCGCGCTCCCAAAACCGCAATTAAATGCAATGTATGCAATTCGTTGCAATATGCAATTAAGACATCGCGACCTAGTACCAAAAAATCACCTACTTTCGGACAATATAAAGAGAGATAACGAGTACCTCGGGGCCGTATTCCGAAACTGAGTGGTGACGCATATACTTGAAGAAACTGTGAGATTCTGCAAGCGCCGATATTGTTACATCGCAAAAGCATCACCAAACCGAACTCTACGATACGTAAGCTGTACAAATAAATCATTTTGCACAGAATCTTTGTATCGTGTTTTTCGACACTCGGAGTCCCAACTCCTAAGACGAGCCGAACCCTTGGATCATCTCCAAATTCCCGTTGTATCCGTAGAGGCACAACAAAATTGGTGGCAGCGGTGGGATTGGTCCAGCTAAAGGAATAAATAAGAATACAGTGGGATACGCCCAACTATTTCGAGACACAATCGATAACAAAAATCGATTGACAAATTAAGTAAATCAGCACCATGTGCGAGCCAAAAGATCGTCAGTGCCTGAGAGACCCGGAAGAAGAACCGTGACAAGAAGCTGACGCGTGAAGGAAGAAGCAATCCAACGCAACGCCCAGCAACTAGATCGTAGCAAACCGAAGACGCCGCCTGTGCAACAGAAAACTCACCGACGCTGACCTACAGCAATGTGCACCGCCGAGCGATCCAACCACAGCTGACCGTGCAGAAGCAACGAGTAAGCGAAAGAAGAATGCGTATAATCGTTATACTGTAAGTCAAAAATATTGTACAATAAAATAGCGTAAATGTCGGCACAACCGAAAAGAGTTACGTTGGGAGCGTCCCGTTTGACCACGTTGATATTGACCACGGTCCCGATTGACCATGTTGAGATTGACCACGTTGCGATTGACCACGTTGCGATTGACCACGTTGATATTGACCACGGTCCCGATTGACCACAGTCCCGATTGACCATGTTGATATTTATCACGGTTCCGATTGACCACGGTCCCGATTGACCACGGTTCAAATTGACCACGGACCCGATTGACCACGTTGATATTGACCACGGTCCCGATTGACCACGTTGATATTGACCACGGTCCCGATTGACCACGTTGATATTGACCACGGTCCCGATTGACCACGTTGAGATTGACCACGTTGATATTGACCACGGTTTCGACTGACCACGTTGATATTGACCACGTTGATATTGACCACGTTAATATTGACCACGTTAATATTGACCACGGTCCCGATTGACCACGGATCAATACATGTCGTTACTAGGACATGTACTTTGCAAGTTGTAAAGCGAGGTCCATTGTGCCTAACTGGCGGAGGGGGTGCGGGAGGGGGGCCAAAGGCCCCCGTGCACCCCCCCCCCCCCCCGCATTTGTGTGTGTGTGTATGTTACTCAATCGGAACCGTTGTCAATATAAACGTGGTCAATTGGGACCGTGGTCAATATCAACGTGGTCAATCGGGACCGTGGTCAATATCAACGTGGTCAATCGGGTCCGTGGTCAATTTGAACCGTGGTCAATCGGGACCGTGGTCAATCGGAATCGTGGTAAATATCAACGTGGTCAATCGGGACTGTGGTCAATATCAACGTGGTCAATCGCAATGTGGTCAATCTCAACGTGGTCAATCGGGACCGTGGTCAATATCAACGTGGTCAAACGGGACGCTCCCGGTATCAATCCATTGGATGCCGCGTGTCGCGAGCACGACATAGCTTATTCTGGAAGCAACGATCTCGGTCAACGACACGTTGCGGATAATATACTCGCCACGAAAGCGCGAACACGTATTACCGCGAGATATTCGACTATTGGCGAAACAGCAGCCGCTACAGCTGTTTGGGCGGCTATGAAAGCAAAGACAAAATTCGGTATGGGGGTGAAAACAAAAAAAATCCTCGATGAAAACAAAAAAATCATCGATGAAGATAAAGACTGCGAAAAAACGAATACTTCCTATAGCGAAGCGCGGTGGTATCTTACCCATTTTACCATTATTGGGAGTTCTCGGTTCATTGGCTGGCGGAGCAGCGGGAATCGCGAAGGCGATGAACGATAGCAAGGCGGAGCAGCAACGTCAGCTCGAAGAAATGCAATGTCATAATCGCGCCATGGAAGGTCACGGACTTTATTTTGCTCCATACAAGCGTGGATGAGGGTTCTCAACAGCGGCTAAGAAAAAAAAAGTCAAAATAAAAATGCCTGGCGGTGTAACGACCAATGTACAATTGGAACAACTTGCAAGACGTATGCGTATACCATTTTTTAGAGGCGTTTTCATGCGCAATAATTTACCGATAAACGGTGTACGGTGAACTGAGAGCGGTATCGTCAATTTGGATGACGTCGATGGTTTCGGTACTCATTGGTTTGCGTATGCAAAGAGGGGAGATCGTGTAGTATATTTCGATAGTTTTGGAAATCTTCGACCGCCCAAGGAATTAGTGCGATATTTTGGACAGAATGTTACGAATATAAATACATTCACACGGCCTATCAAAATTTTAATCAAAGTATTTGTGGCCAATTGTGTCTTTGATTTCTTCAAACGGTCGATGATCGATATGAATTTAAAACCTGACAATTCACCGTCGCGACTCAGTATTCGTTCGACAGTTTTCCAGCATGTCACTCACGCTTACGTTGACTGGCAAGAGTAGCGTTCTTGCTGTAAGCTACTTTCCGGCTATAGATTTAAATGATGGCGATTACGAGCTTGGTTTAACGGACTTTGAAACTTATCATACGATATCGAACGTGAATTCTTGGAATAATAAACTTTATTTTGATAACGACGATAAGGAAATTACGATTCCCGAGGAATCGTACGAATTACACGCTAGAAACGAATATCTCCGACGTGCAATTTTACGACATCGACGCGTAGTTGATTCCATCGATATTGTTGATGGTGAAGAACACGATGAATATCCAATAATGCTTCGCGCTAATCATAATACGCTAAAAAGTGAAATCAAATGTGTCTATAGAATAAATTTTAGTAAACCGGGCAACGTTGGATCGTTGTTGGGATTCTCGTCGAATCGTATATTACAACCGCGGAAATGGCACGAATCGGATGTACCGATAAATATTATTAGCGTAAATATTATTCGTATAGAATGCAGCGTAACCACTGGCGCGTACAGCAATGACAAGCGCGTACATACGATACATGAATTTTCACCGAGCGTACCGCCAGGATATAAGATATCGGAAACGCCAGCACATATCATTTATCTACCGATCGTCGCACGGAGCATTACTGATTTAACGATACGCATTGTTGATCAAGAAGGACATTTGCTCGATTTTCGAGGAGAGGAAATTACCGTAAGATTGCATATAGGGCGGCGGCAAAAATAAAGCGTTTGACAAATGAAATGCTTGTGTTGAACCAAAGCACGGAGCACGCGAGAGACAATATTTTTGCGAGGGACAATATTTTTGCGAGTAGGCGAGTGACTGCGGTATCGGGTGACAATAATCAGATATCTGGTTACACTAAAAAGAAGCTCAGCGCGTTGAATCGCGAGTTTTTAAAATCATTGGGATTCGTCGTACGAAATACTTGAACAATATGATTGACATCTTTAATATCGGAGGCGAGCCGATCTTTGACGATCGTATCGTAAAGATTGAGACTCATACGTACAATCCATACGCCAACACAACGCTTGGATATAGCGACGAGATACGGATACCGATACAACATCAATATTTGTTCACGTTACCATGTGAAAGTTTTCTATACGTCGAGGGAAAATTGATGGTGCGTAAAGTAGCTGAAGAGGGAAGAGTGGTATTGGGCAACAACTGTGTCGCGTTTATGTTTGATGAACTTCGATATGAACTCGACGATGTGGAGATTGATCGCAACAGAAACGTTGGAATAACTTCCACGATTAGAAACTATGTCTCTCTAACAGCCGAGAGGGGTAAAATCTTGGAGAATGCTGCGTGGAATATATCACATAATGCTGCTGAAGCTTACTTCAATTTTTGCGTGCCGCTAAACATACTATTGTGTTTTTGCGAAGATTATAAGCGAGTTGTGATTAACGCTCGTCACGAATTAATTCTGATACGTTCGCGCAACGACAACAATTGCATATTTGGACATGCTTCGGTTGAAGCTGATATAGAATTTTTCATGATACAATGGCGTATGCCTTATGTAATATTGAGCGAGGTCAATAAACTATCCTTGCTACGCGCGTTGGAAAGCGGGCGATACTTGAATATGAGTTTTCGCTCTTGGGATCTATACGAATTTCTTTTATTGCATAATACGACCAAGCATTCGTGGACCGTGAAAGCCGCCTCTCAGCTGGAGAAGCCGCGATACGTGATCTTTGCGTTGCAGACTGGCAGAAAGATGCTGTGTCAAAAGATATTACTGCATTCGACGACTGTAAATTGACCAACGTTAAACTCTATCTAAACTCGGAATTTTATCCCTACGATGATTTGAATTTAGATTTCGATAAAAATAGATTCGCCCTCTTGTTCGATATGTACTCTCGTTTTCGCAATTCTTATTACGGATGTGATAATGATGATGTGCTATTAAACATTCCAAAATTTTTACATTGCGGTCCTCTCGCGGTTATTGATTGCTCGCGACAAAACGAGTCTGTCAAAAATTCCACCGTGGACGTGAGATTAGAGTTTGAGTGCAAGGAGGATATACCTGCAAATACTACCGCCTATTGTCTCATCTTGCACGATCGCGTTGTCGAATATTGCCCATTGACCAACGTAGTTCGTAAAATTACCTAAATCAGCAAATATCCCCTCCAATCGACGATCGACAGCAGTCATACATCATTCTTGCAATCGTACAGTAATATTATCAGCATGATTGCGCCAACGTTTGTGGATCTACAGGGATTCATTATCGGGCGAAACTTTATCGTGAAGGAAGTAGCGATATTGAGAAATGGATTCGTTCTCTCTCATTACTTTTTTGCAAGTCCCGTACCATGGCGTGCGCTTACAAAATCTGAGAGATGCCAAGCTTCATGGCTAATCGGACATCACTATGGACTTCAATGGGACTATGGAAGCGTTCCATACAGCTTCGCTAGGCGTTTAATTACGAGAGTTGTGATGGGCGCGACGGAAGAGGAAGATGGAGCATCTCCCATCGTGTACGTTAAAGGACACGAAAAACGAGAATGGTTGGCCGATATACTTGTTGATGATGCGAGAAACGACGTTATTATTGAGATCTTGAATGCGGACTATGAAGATATCACTTCGTTAAATAAGCTAGATGTTACTAATACTATGCGTTGTGAAAAACATTTAAAAAATTTCGCTTTACAAAATGTATTTAAAATATCCAATTGGTGGAGGAATCATCATAAAGATTCATCCAAACATTATTTAGAATAAACTATTGTAAAAATATATTTTATTCTCTTTTATTCTTCCCTTTTCCTCTTTCTTATCCCAGTATGCGAGTATTAAATTTCTGTACGTGACGTTAGATAGCGGCGTCAGCTAGTTAATTAAATTATAGATGTTACATTTCACATGGACATAGACTTTAAATATTTGAATAGTGTATAAATAATTGTTTTGTCGTTCGGTAGCTGTTCGATAGCCGTTCGATAGTCGTTCAAAGCCATTCAAAAGCCGTTCATTAGCCGTTCAAAGCCGTTCGAGAGCTGTTCAAAGCCGTTCAATAGCCGTTCGATAGCCGTTCAAAAGCCGTTCGGGAACCGTTCGATAGCCGTTCGATAGCCGTTCAAAGCTGTTTTCATATTATAATAATCCGTTATTCATATTAAAATACTCCATTATTTTATTTAAAAACTTTAGATAGTTGTCCGCCGAAACATGCTAACTTTTGCCTTCTTATCATGTGGAAGGTAAACGTTCTTTCTAAGTGATACATCTCCTACTCTAAAATGTTCGAGACAATGTCTATCCCGTTGTGTCCGTCACAAAGTGTTCGACTATCTAACAGTCTAGTGTCATTATAATAAAATTAAAATAAAAGTAAAAGTGTTCAAAATGCCGTCGTTGATTGAAGCCGTATTGTGCCGAGGCCGATTGAACGCGTCATGGTGGGCAAAGGACCTGGTGATGGGGCTGCTGAGAGCCCTGTTAAATCTGGTAGTTTTCCAAAGAGTGAGTAATATTTGTGTATATTTTATATTAATTATTTATAATATATTAATTATTTATAATATATATTATAATTTGATTTTATTTAATTTATAGTACGACAATACGAGCGATATCCATATTCTCGGTTTCGTGAATATAGAACACCGACGAGATGTACGAATGTTGCGACGGAACGCGCGAGACGAATTGGACAAATTATGGGGAGATACTGTGGAGGCTCGAGAGTACGATTCAGTCAATTGGTCTTGGATGTACTGGGATATTTTCGATCTACGAAAATTATTCGGGCTCGAACCCTATGAGGAAGACGCTGTGGAAGAACCGTGGGACAAGCCTCCGAGCAAGAGGTCAAAGAATTAATTGTAAGTATTTTTAAAAAATTTTATAATATTTAAATTCTTATACTGATAAGACTTATATTTTTCTGTTTCAGATGGAGCGTCACCTTTAAATTTTTTTATAATTATTATATATATATATATTTAATATGATTATTATTATTTTATATTTTATATTTTACACACACACATACACACACACACACACACACAATTATATGATATACATATTTCGAATAAACTTATTATTATTATATTAAAAAATATCGATTATTTCTGCACCTTCGTCTTTCCTTTTCCCACATGCATGCCTCGCATTATCTCTCTCTTTCTCCCTCCCAAGTGCATGCGAACGTCATCTTTTTCCCACGCCAATGCGGACGCTATCCTTCTCCTACACGCGTGCATGCCTCGCGCTATCCTTCTCGCACCGCCTTGCGAACGCCGCATCATTCACGTGCATGTCTCGCGTTATCTCTCTCTCTCTCTCTCTCTCCCAAGTGCATGCCTCGCGCCATCTCTCTCTAACGTGCATGCAAACGCTATCCTTGTCTTACGCTCATATGGACGCCTCGCGCTATCCTCCCACGCTTATAGAATATCATTAGCGCTATCCCTCTTCAACACATTGCGGACGCCTCGCGCTATCTCTCTCGCGTGCGTTCCCTCTTCCCCGCGGGTCCCTCGCTAACCGATTTCGTGCGGTCCCCCTCCCCCCTCTCCGCGGACCCCTCGCCTACTGGTTAGGTTAGGTTAGGTTAGGTTAGCGGGTCCCCCGCCTATCGGTTAGGACGCGGTCCCCCTCCCCCCTCTCCGCGGACCCCACGCCAACCGGTTAGGACGCGGTTCCCCCTCCCCCCTCCGCGGACCCCTCGCCTATCGGTTTCGCCGCGGTCCCGCCGCGTGACGTCATACCACGCCGGTTTCCCCTCGCCCCTCACCACCCCTCAGAGGACCATGGCTTACAACCGGCCTAGATACACTACTTCCAGTCTATCTTCTAAAAGCTTGACACGTATTTCCACGTACTGTTTTGTAACTGTTCACCTTTCCCGTACGCCGCGGATCAAGGCTCGCCGGTGCCAGGATTCGGGAGAAGGGGGAAACTCCAACTTACTTTACCTTCGTATAATCGGTTTAAACAAGTCCGTTTATTCATGCGGTCAATATAAAAGATCTTTAACACTGATAGCGATGCGAAGCAACATGCGGGAACGGTGCGTACAGAGTTTCGCGCGGTGTTGATGCGCGGGGAGCTCGGGAAGCGAGCGTGGCTCAAGCGGCCGTATTCTGCAAGCGCGGTGTTCGCATGCAAATAAGCTATGACAATTCTTTGCGGTACAGTACAGATCTTAAACACTACGGGGTGTTGCGGGGCCTTCAATGTAATTCCAACTGCCTGACTGCCTTATCCTTAAAAGGACGGGGCGTCGGCGTTCTCGGCGTTCTATCCTTAAAAGGACTGACGCTCCGTAGTAGTTTGAAGACCGGGGGTGAAGATAGAAACGGCGCGACACTGGCGGGAATCCTAATGTCTAATTAACTCTTTAGTTAAAAGTCGCGGTATGCACAATGCGGTCTTATAATACGAACAGGTCGCGGTATATATACAAACGGTGCTAGAATCTATCAGGGCGCGGAGGCCGGAGCGGTCTTACTGGTTACGGTATATGTACAACGGTTTTACAATGTATCAGGTCGCGGTATATGTACAAAGCGGTACTAGAAGCTATTAGAGCGCGGAGACCAAAGCGGTCTTACGATACAAACGGTTCACGGTATATATACAAGCGGTCTTACGGTATAACGCGGTGCGAACTTATCAACTAGTAGGATGCGCCGTCTCAGCAACCGGGAAGCCCGGCCTAACTACGGGAAGCCCGTAGCCTGGTATAACGCGAGGTGTCAGGATGCGCCGTCCCAGCAACCGGGAAGCCCGGCCTAACTACGGGAAGCCCGTAGCCTGGTATAACGCGAGGTATCAGGATGCGCCGTCCCAGCAACCGGGAAGCCCGGCCTAACTACGGGAAGCCCGTAGCCTGGTGTAACGCGGGATATCAGGATGCGCCGTCCCGGCAACTGGGAAGCCCGGCCTAACTACGGGAAGCCCGTAGCCCGGTGTAATGCGAGGTATCAGGGTGCGCCGTCCCAGCAACCGGGAAGCCCGGCCTAACTACGGGAAGCCCGTAACCTGGTGTAACGCGAGAGGTGGTTCAGGATCCGGAGAGTTGTACGTGACAGGAATCGGGATCGGGAACTGGTAACGCTACGCTCGCCGGAGCGCCTTATATACCGGCGGCCGGCCTCCCACTCGCGCGATTCAACGTGTGGTGGGGTGGTCCCTACGGTGGGGCCGCGACACGGGTGTGGGAGCTTAGGGACGCCATAAGCGCCGAGCCTCGAAAAGCGCGCGGTGGATCGGCCCGCTAGGCCGTTAGTAACGGTATCGTTACAGTTTGTTTGCGGCATCAGTATCATCTTCCGGTTGCGCTATACGTTGTATCTTGCGCGACCTTGCGTCAAAGCCGGAGGCTGTCTGAAACAGAGCGTTATCGTGCACGTAATTTCTTAGTAATCCATTCCATTGATAGTATGAATTGTTCGGTGTTCCCAACGATAATCCAAATTTATTAATCGACATTTCGATACAAACAATAATGACAGACTGACTCGTTTCGCCGACGCATAGATTAATTTATAATAAGACCAGCTTCGCAAAGTTCCTCGATAATTGATAATATTTCATTGTCGTGGGCATTATAGCCGGCTTGACGCGAAGCTTCCAGCAATCGCAAGCGATCTACCAACTCGTTGGGATTATTCCAATGCACGTAATCAATCTTATTATCATTTAACGTCATAGCGCGCGGTATGTTTATACCTCTACCAGCTTTTTTTCCAGGCGATATTATATTTTTAAAAGAGATTAATGGCGCTATTATATTTTTATACTTGTATTCCTTGTTACTTAATACTGGATTACGCATATCATTGCCACGTCTATGCGCTTTTGTCGCCAGTAATATATTTTTGTCTTTAATTTTATCATTGTCATTGTATACGTCACCGTCGGGCATTCTCTTGAAAATCAACTCGTAGAGACCTGGTGTTCCCACGTATCTTATTCCACCGATAATTATATTATTATCTTAATCCATATCAAAAATTTTATCGCCAAGCATCATTCCTTCGTTGCAAAATTTAACACCGTAAACATAATCCATACTGTTATTTTTATCTTGACTCAAAATAGCTCCCACATATTTTTGTCCTAGTGGGCCCAAGTGTGCGCGCAATGTACTTTGACCCTCGGACGTTTGTAATAGATGTTGAACCGACGTAACAAGCGTTTCAGGCGTTGTTTCGAAAATTTCTTCCACAGATGGGGACGGCCTTTCGTACAATATTTGACTCGATTGTACATTTTTTATTGGAGTAGAAGTAACTACATTCGATAATTGTTTCATTCGCTTACGTTTTCATTGATTTGGAGTAGAAGTTATTAGCGAATCGTTCAATGATATATTTGATCTTGTTCGCTTTGTTCTATACTTTGACTCTTTTTTCAGATGCTTGTCTTCGAGCATACTCGATGGTTCGATTTCCGCTTCATTAGATTCCACATTGATTGTATTTTCGACAAGTTGTTTTAGAGGTTCGATAATTGGTTTACAGTGCCTCTCCAATGCGACGTCTTCCTCCATTTGACCAGTTTATAAAGAACGATATTTTTTGCGAATCGATTCGCTCGTTTTTACAATCTCTCTCGCAATCTTCTCACGATCGTCACTGTCAATCGTCGTCGTCATGTTGCGCTCGAACAAAAATTTTTAGATGTTGCTCGATCGATGTATCAATAGCGACTAACCACTTTATGGTATTGCAAAATCGTTAAATCTTTTTCGATATCATCCATTAGTCTGTAAACTGTCTTTATCAATCACTTCAAATCCATACTCGTTTTGCCAACATTTCTGACAGAATGCGCGAAAATCGTCGTAAGACATGTCAATATTTACATGATCGTTGTATACATGTTTCAAGTTTGTACCATCTTGTTTAAATAAAATCAATAAATTTGCATTGTCCCGTATGAGATGCTTGGGTATCTTGGCATACGTTTGACAAAGATAGAAACAGTCGACGCTCGAGTGTCGACCCATTGCAAAGTACTCTCTTATCGTATCTTTCTTATCGCATGCCACGTCGTCAAAGATAAAAATGAAATTCGGAAGCGCCTCGCTCGGTGGAATAACGTCACTATTATTAGAGAATGTAAAATAACCAATTTCATCGATCGATAATAGCAAATTTTCCAAGTATCGATATTTCGGTTGTTGAAGTGATTTCGAATATACGTACACATTCTCGAAACGTACATCGTGTGGACATTCTATCAAACTTATCAACACGTTAGTCTTACCGGAATTCGAAGGACCGCAAATGATACCGCGTATAGTAGTCGGCAGCATGTTTCCATGCTTGCGTATTTCTTTCTCGGACATTACTCGTGTTTTATCGTCAAAATTTATCACTTCGATTATCGTCGCTTGTAGCGCGAACCGCATGTTTGCTCTCGCGAATCTCAAATCAGATTTTGGAGAATGAGTCATCGGGGCCCTATTTATAGAGGTGCACCGAATCGAAACCGCTCAGCCTCAAAAATGTTTTTTCTTCTATGAGTTGACAGCGATATTCTCGAGCTTACCACCGAACAGTTACAGGTTATACCCAAGATTGTTTTACTGCGAGACTTTGGAAGCTACGTGGAACAATTGTGGGACAAGCTTCCCGAACATATAAAAGCTGACTTAGAGATTCAACAGTATCGTCGATGAACGCGACATTATAATTTGTCGTGGCAGAAAACACATTCCGACGGTCCAACACCGTTAATAAAAAATTGTGGCAAATGCCAGCAAAAATTATAAGAGGTAGTGGTTTGTTAAATCGTGCGATAAACGCACTTCCTATCGAATTACATATTCCAGGCTATCAGTTTTGCGGACCGGGAACTCATTTAGAAACACGATTGGCTAAAGGCGATTGAGGTATCAATTCATTGGATGCCGCGTGTCGCGAGCACGATATAGCTTATTCCCGAAGCAACGATCTCGGTCAACGACACGTTGCGGATAATATACTCGCCACGAAGGCGCGAACACGTATTACCGCTAGAGACTCGACTCTTGGCGAAAGAGCAGCCGCTACAGCTGTTTGGACGGCTATGAAAGCAAAGACAAAATTCGGTATGGGGATGAAAACAAAAAAAATCATCGATGAAGACAAAAAACTCGTCGATGAAGAAAAAGACTTTGAAAAAACGAATACTTCCTATAGCGAATCCTCAATTGGTATCTTACCAATTTTACCATTATTGGGAGTTCTCGGTTCGTTGGCTGGCGGAGCAGCGGGAATCGCGAAGGCGGTGAACGATAGCAAGGTCTCTCGCTAACCGATTTCGTACGGTCCCCCTCCCCCCTCCCCCTATCCGCGGACCCCTCGCCTACCGGTTAGGACGCGGTTCCCCCTCCCCCCTCTCCGCGGACCCCTCGCCTATCGGTTTCGCCGCGGTCCCCCCGCGTGATGTCATACCCCCGCGCCGGTTTCCCCTCGCCCCTTACCGCCCCACAGAGGACGATTGCTTAGAACCGGTCTAGATACACTACTACTGGAAGAACTTGAGAAAAAAATAATCAGGCTCGAGACGAATGTGCAGGCGTTACAAATAATGATGGATGAGATGCAGAAAATGCTTCGATATGCAACTCACGCGCAGACTACATCTAATTCAGCGCAGAAGAAAAAAGATATATAAACAATATACGTGGAGGAATTATCTCACTATTGCAAATTATGCCTCGGTCAAATATGTCGCAAAAGACCTCTGAAAAACAGCTGCTCGTGGACGAATTGCATGCTCCAGCGAGAAAAAATTTCCCACGTAGACGTGTCATAGTACGCGGATACGACGATCTGTGGCAGGCGGACGTGATGCGTCCATATGCACGATTCAACAAACACTACAACTACATACTCACAGTTATCGATGTGTTGAGCAAGTATGCGTGGGCTATACCGCTCAAGAGTAAGAGTGGAAACGAGATGTCGGATACGATCGCAAAGATAATTCGAGACGATGGAAGATGCCCGAAAAATTTTCAAACCGACAGAGGAAAAGAATTTTACAACGCAAATGTACAGAAACTCGTGAAGAAACACAGCATTAATCATTATTCGACGTACTCTGTCATGAAAGCCTCGGTCGTGGAACGATTCAACCGAACGTTAAAGAACAATATGTGGAAAATATTTACGCTTAATGGAAATTACAAGTGGATCGACGCGTTGTCCCGGCTCGTTGGAGAATACAATGCGCGAAAACATCGCACTATCGGTATGAGACCTATCGATGTTACCCCCGCGATCGCCGATAAACTTTTAAATACGGTATACAGCAACGTAAAGATTGCGGCACCGACAAGATTCAAAGTAGGCGATCCGGTACGCGTGAGTAAAGTCACGACCATCTTTAAGAAAGGTTACACGCCAAATTGGTCGACCGAAGTATTTAAGATTGTTAAAGTGCAGAAAACTAATTCGTGTGGAAATCCCGTCGCCGGCGGATTTTATGAATACGAGTTACAACGCGTTGCTAATCCCGACGTACATCTCGTGGAAAAGGTGACACGCAAAAAGGGCGACGAGGTTTATGTGAAATGGCTGGGATTTGATGCAACGCACAATTCTTGGATACATAAAAATAATATATTATAAATATGTTAACAATGATACATAATATTAAAGATATTTTACAAATATATACAAAATTGTAAACTTTATGAAATATACATATAATTTACAATAAATATATATATAATTTTAATTTACAATAAATATACGTAATTATTATTTACAATAAATATACATGATTTTTATTTACAATGGTATTTTATAATGTCCCCACGGTAGCGTGTCGGTGGTTTCGGGTACGATATACCGCTTGTCATCATATGGACTTAGAGCAATTTTTGTCTCGCGAATTGTGTATACTTCGTGTAATTTAGATCTTATACAAGACTGCTGACGCGTCATTTCAATCTCTTCGTTCAAACACCGCGTGTAATCGTCGAATGTTATCGTTCTCGCGACGACGTTACTTTTGACGCCTTTTACTTTTTTCGTGTCTTTCGTACCATCTACTCGCAACGCGTACATTTTTGCCCTAAGCTCGACGAATTCGGTCATGATGGCGCCATTATTTTCATTTTTCATTAAACCCGGTATCTTTTTATTTGCGAGCGGTATACCATACACATTGTCCACTGCATAATCGCTGGTATCGAATCTGTCGACATAGCGCTTTATATTCTCTTAAACATCTTCACACTCGATGTGATATATGGGACTGTCGGTGTCGGTGTACATGACTTTATATTTCTCTCGATACATAGGTACCATATAATCGTAGTGAAACTCGTACAAACATGTCTTGGATATGTCGAGTATACACATACCCACGTAGATTGGTTTATTAAATTTAACTTCGAGATTGCGCAATTCAACGGCGATCAGATTCTCCGAAAACACCTTTCTGCTATGAAAATTTGGTTTTGCGATCATCGCCTCTGCGCCATATCTTCCATCCCAATGTGTCACGAGCTTACTATTAATGTGATTGCGCACATTTTCCATCGTTTTGCCAAATACCGCATTATTCATTAATTTATATAAATTTTTTTCAAAATCATTTTTCACGAGTGTTCGGAATTGTGTATTGAGTTCGATATAACTGCGAAGCCATGGAGATTGCGGAAACTGTAATATTCGATGTATTTTTGTAACGCGAAGTCCGTGTCGCGTGCATTGCTGCAGGTTGCGGTAATGTATTATGTAACGCTTCTTATCATATAAGGTTGCGAGCAGCTTATCCTGCCGCTTACCAGGTGGTTTGTCGCGTGTCGGGCAAAACGGTAGGTCAGTGTGCGCATCGTGAACACGTTGCGGATACTCGAGATCGACTTCAAGGATGTAGCCTATAGGCGAATCGAGCGCGATCAATGATGTATCAAAATCGGATACGTCGTCGACCCATCGAAAAGCTGCATAGGGCAAGGGTTGGCACATTGCCCACCCGTACAAATTATTTACATCAAAGTACGTGAGATCAGTGATGCCAGAATGCCCACGCTAGCAACACGCAACCGTAGTGGGAGAGATACGCACACAAACAAAAACCGTGTACATGTAATGCGCAGAACGCTCTGCGCATTACATGTACACGGTTTTTGTTTGTGTGCGTATCCCTCCCACTACGGTTGCGTGTTGCTAGCGTGGGCATTCTGGCATCACTGCGTGAGATACGTTGAAGGTTTCGATGGATCGTACGATTGCATATACTTGTTATTAGCATGTGCGTATCTGTTGGAACATTGACTCAAACCACCGTGTATTCCGCGTTCGATAAATAAAACTATGTCGATATCCGTAAGCACTTCGAATGTAATATTTGTATGCTTCAACATGGCGTCCCACGTGCATCCGGGAAGAGTGAGTAATACGCGGGGTCGAGCCCATAACTTTTAATACAACTCTCGCGAAAATTTTCAAAAATGTCTGCTAATAACAATACATCAATTTTGAGATACAAGTCGCTATATTCACCCAGCGTTCGAATGGAGAACCGCTCCCACACGTTCTCGGCGTGCGCGTAATCGCTCTCGGATATTGTGTCACCGGTCAAGGAACTGTAAAATGATTCGCGCGGTGGTAAACACGTAGCTTGCAACCTGTCGACGCAGTCAATATATTCGTACGGAAAGACGCCCTTCCGTGTTAATAAATTGAAATTGTCATTCGATAAATTTTGAAATTCAGATTTTAAAATTTTGAGTTTGTCTTTATTCAAGAATGATGCCAATTTATCGAGACTAGCTGTGAGAAATTTATACGAATCGATAAAACGCAATTTAATATGATTTTTTGATTTCTCTCCGCCAAGTTTAACATTTTTCGTAAACGATATATATTTTTCTTTTGTTATCGGAAGTAACTCGATTCTTCCTTCGAACGCTGTAGCTATTTCCTTGATAATAAAATGTGCGTCGTAACCGGATAAATTATGAAAAACTATTGGAATGCAAAAAGAATCTTTATAATTTAAATTGCAATTTGAATGCGCGGGACCTCTGTATCGCCCCGTCAGATGGCAATGATCGCGTACGCGTGTATCGTCTTGTACGAATGGTTTCTCGCAAACTTTCAGTTGGATGTAGAGCGGCGACCACAGATCACGCGAAATACGCATTGTCGTTAGATTGCACGTTGATCACCGCTCTCTTCATTATTATCGCCCGCGGTAATTTTATATGAGATCCCGCGCGCAAAGGAGTATATTTATTTATATTTACAGTTAAATCGAGTATTCGCGACAATGCCCACCCGCTATCGCGTTCCTGAAATTCTTCGAGCGATGCTAGAGTGGGCTCGACAACGCGCCGCTCGTACCATTCGCGTAAATCGGATGTGCGAAAGAGTTCATAGTTTCTCGTATTAATACTTTTATTTGCGCGTTTATCACCCGTCACAAATTCACCATTTAACACTGTATTAATTTTCACATTAAAGTGTTTTTTCATCACATTTTGCACGTCTTCGAGCACAATGTCTTTGGCATCCTCGAAAAATTGACGAGGCTCGATGTGATTACGATTTATAACCGCACCAGTCAATATGCGGCTCTTGAACGCCGTATCGATCTCACGCCAAATCAATCCGTGTTGTTGCGTACTGCATCCTGCACCCGCATGTACAAAACGCCTGCGTAACGAGTTCTTCAATCCCTCGAGTCGTGCGATTCGGGCAATCAGCGATTGTCGAATCCCGATCGATAATCGTGGACGTTTGATTCGACTTTGCTCTTCCAACGATTCGATATATTCGTCGCGTCGTTGCTCCCACGCAACGTACTCCTCTATCGAATTCACCTTGCAGATTGCTCGCGCAGAATTCGTTCGGCACTGCTTTCCGCCATATTTCCAAATTCATGCCAAAAAATTTTTTACTAACAAGCTGCGCTTATTAATAGCTCTTGTCTCGGAACTCTTGGCGAAAATACTGACAGGGTGTGCCTCTTTACTATGATTTTATATTCTATCTTGATGTCTCTTTCCATCATGTGTATCAACTAAATCTTTATTTCGCGGTTTGTCACGTACATTTTGACTAATGTCGATTATTGTATTTTTGTCGTCTAGAGATGATGTCAAAGACCAGGTGCATCGTAAAAGTTTCAAATTACATGCTGCTGTCCGAGTATGTTAGTGCAATTTAATGATGAGTATTATCCTTATATTTTACGATTTTGTCATGTTTTGACACGCGCGTTTGAATTCTGATATCTGGGGTGATGTCATCGCGAAGCAGCCGCACATCAGCGCTTGAAAATTTTATATTATGTTGCATATTTTTGTGCATTCGGCTAAATATCACACCTGGGGGTGATGTCATTGCGAAGCAGCCGTACATCGGCGTTTGAATGGAAAAATTGAAAAAAATATCGCGTCGGCAATAATCCCCACCACATTGCAATTTTGCAACGCTAATACATATTTTAAATATGTTTAATACGTTCAGTATTACATCGACCATTTGTGTGAAAGGTTCATATAAAAATGTATCCCACTGAAGGAAGCTGCATCAATTTTTACGTTCCGATTCAAGATGCTGATGAAACTTCACCGTGTAAGAAGAAATGTAACAAGTAAGTTTTAATTAATGTAAAGAATTTTATATTTTTTAAATATTTATATGAATAATATTTTATTACTCCCTAGCATTTCATCCGAGCCTCGTCGTGTGGTTCGTATACTTGGAGGACGATACGCCTTAACCCCGACGTCATACAAATATTTAGACAATGGAATAAACGTTGGAGCTGTATCTTGCGTGGAATTGGTTCTCGGCGACGATCGAGGCAATCAAATAATATTGTCTTTTGAAACGTGGAAATCGTTGATGCAGAAACGTACGGACATTGAACGACTTCTACAATCGCCTCAAATTCCATTGCGGATTCGAGATTTGACAATTGAGGTTGTTAAAATGTCTGATTTGAATATTATAAAATTGTCATTATCCAATAATTCTTTATATATGAAACCACTAACTCTATTATATTTATTCGATTTTTAAAAATGCATAGATGATATGTATTACTGGTTGTGCGAAATGTTGTGCCTCTAGCCGCTAAGGAAGAGGTCTTTAGGGATTTATACGCCCAAAGGATTAGGATCCACGCTCGAAATAAGACACTCCCGAACGTTAGGTATAAATTGATATATTTCACAGATTCTTGTACACTTTCACTTAGTCGCGATTATAATAGTCGGGCGCGATACGTACGGTACTTCGATACTATCGATATATGCGAGCGAGTAGTGAGCGAGTAGCAAACGATGTTAATGAGCTATATTACTGAGCTATGTTACTGAGCTGGCGTCGGTGCATCTCGCGCTCAATATATATTAATTAATTAGGTCGTTGATTAGGGAGGAGTGTGGTGTCCCTGACCGGAGCATGTCTCGTGCTCCGCTCGTCAGCTGTCTCGTTAACTGCTTACTCAGCTTCCGAGAACTTGACCGTGACTTCCTTCTCTTTAGTCATGTATCTTTACTTTATTTTATTAATAATCTTTTATTACTTTTATTCTTTCTTAATTACTTTTCCTTGAGCTCTTTCCCTGATTCTAATGCTTTGCTTTAGTCAGCTCTTTCTCAATCTTTTCTGTTCTACTTTATTTTACTTGTTTTATCTTTTAATATATTGAGAAATTGGTCGGGTTACGACATCCCTCCCCCTTTGGAAAAAGAAAATTAACTATACGTGAATTTTCGTCTACATATCTTTCGCTATACATTTTTCGCATTTTACAATTGTTTTTTATATCTACTTTATTTTAGCATCGCAGTATTAATTATTGTGGTGTCGGTTTCTATCTCTACTGTTACATTTGATTCGCTTGCGGTGCCGTAGATGTGCTCTTGAATTATTTTCTGTTTGCACATCGGATTTATATCGAAGTTTTTCTGACGCATCAGCTTTCTTAGGGACTACCAATAACGGTGCGTTCCATTGGCTTATGCTTGATCTGATTGTTCCAGTTTTTAACATTTCTCGGACTTGTCGATTTACTTCTTCTTTATGCTTCTCCGGCAGGCGGTAAGGCCGTACGTTGACCGGTGAGCTATCTGCTTGCGTTGCAATCTTATGCGCGACGGTATCTGTGCACGTCAGTGGTTCTTCTTCGATATGCATCACGTCGCTAAAATCCTTGCAGATTTCCATTATCATTTTCTTTTCTTCTTTATTTAAATGTTGTGTACGTAATAATCGTAATACTTTTTCACTACGCGGGATTACTTCCTCTTTATTTGGCGTTCGTATTACGTTAATTTCTTCTGTTTCACTTCGTTCGATTTCCTCTATATTTACTTGCGGCATTAACATTTCGATTATGTTATCCGTTGTATTTAGAATGCTTGCTGCACATATGTAATTCGTAGGTTCTACTAGGCAATTACCTATAAATATTCCTGGTATTGTTTCTTCTGCCTTTATCACACCTATCGTGTTCTTATCAGTAGCGACCTGTATTATAGTTTCGCTACGTGGTTTCAATGTCACTTTTAGATAGGGATAAAGCTTTAAGATATGCTGTCCTACCTTTAATTGTTTTGTTTTATAATTGCAAGTGGCTTGATGTTTTCGTAGGAAATCAACGCCTAGTATTCCGTCATATTCTATCGGAAAATCATCCTTAACAACGTACATAGTATGCTTGATTCGGCGCTTTTCCAGAGTTATTGTCGCCTTAAATTTTCCAATTGTACATATTTTATGTCCCGTTACGCCGGTGAGCGTTATCTTTTCTTCTTTTATTAACGTTTCGCCTTTTAAATGTTTCACTTTAATTAGTGATATTGCGGCTCCTGTATCGAATAGCAAATTTATTTTTTCGCGTTTCGCTTCTCGCATTGGTAATGTGACCGTGTCCAATCCTGTCTGTATATGCGGCGTATTTTTAAAGTGTGATACTTGATATTCAATTGCAGGTCGGTGCGATTTTCTTTCGTTCCTTTCTTCCTCATCGCTACTTTGCGCGGAGTTAAATTTCTTTTTTCCTTGCTCGCTATTCTTGCGGTTTTTATTTTCCGGTCGCGAATTATATTGTTCGGTTCGGCTCGATTGATCTCTATTGGGTCGTCCGTGTAATAACCAACATTCTTCGCGATCGTGTCCGGATTTTTTGCAATAATTGCAATATTTATTTACCGTATTTACGCGGGGTTGTCTATCGGGTTTCGGCAATGAAAATCGGTTCGCGTATCGACTAGTTCGATAATCTCGACCGTAATGCCCGGTTTTTTCGCATTTTTGACATTTCACACTCATTTGATTTTCCTGTTTATAGGTCGGTGTAAAATTGATTTTGCTTCGCGTGCCGGTCGCGGACGGTCCTTTGACTTTTTCTTCCGCGCTGGCCGCTGCTATTGCCTCTTGCAACGTAGCATATCCTCGCGATCGAACAATTGTTTTAATTTCGTCTTGCAATCCTATTTGGAAATTTTCTAAGGCTTGTTGCTGTATTATTTCCATGATTGCGCGTTTATTATCTACTGTATGATGACGTCCTTCCATCATCGATTCGTATAGCTCCATGGCTAATTTGTCGGCTCTAAGTCCGTAAGTTCGCGCGCTTTCTCCGTTTTTCTGTTTTAGCGTGTTAAATTCAATTTGTAGATGGGTCGTACTCTTTTTACTTGCGTAACAGACCTCTAATTCTTGTTTCAACTGTGCGAAATCTCGAATTTTACGCGTTTGAAAGTCTAGCATCGCTCTGCCTTTTAATTTCGTGCATAATACTGCTCCTAATAGCGTTACTTCGTCTAATGGATCGATATGTTCTACTGCATATGTAGTCGCACTTAGAAATTCTTGTAATTTATTTGGCGATCCGTCGAATTCCGGAATCATTCCGCGAGCCTCTTTTAATGGTAGAAATCCGCGTCCTCTTCGATGTCGTACATCTTCGGGTGTGGACTCGTACGCGGTTTCGGTTCTTTCTCCTGGCGGAGTTCTATGCTCATTGTTTTGTCGGGGTTGCGATCCTCATTCTTAAATCGTATATCTCGGCATGCATACTTCTAATTTCCCGTCTCATTTCCTCTCTCATTTCCCGCAATATGTCCCTAAGGTCGTCGGCTGCTTCGTCCGTTTCTTTCTGCGGTTTGTATTGAGCTTGCGCGTTTGATGGTGTCGCGTTTCTATTTGCTTCTTCTTGTAATCGCTTAATTCCCTCATCGATATCTTCCGATGTGATGGGTTGCGATGCAGAAGCGTTTGAGTTATACATGTCTCGAGTACGATAGATTTCGTCGGGGTCAAAGATACTTGAATCGTATGACGTTAGTGAGAATTCGCGGCGGTGTGTTAGTCTACTAGACGCGCTTATTGATGATGCGACATCAACATCTAGTTCTATATTATTCGCTATTAAACTGTTGTCTAATTCGCCGAATGAAAATTCGCGTTCGATTACAACGTTTGCTCCGAGTTCTGGTTCGGACAAATTCTCGCTTGAATTTAATTCGTTTAAATTTCTTCGTACATTATCGCGTATATCCCGGAGTGCTTCTACTGCTACTCTTATAGGGCTTATTACTGCGCTATTTCTAATGGCTCTATTCGCTGGTTCGCTAAATAGCCACGATTTATTCGCTACGCTTTTTTGTGGCGCTTTTTTGTGGCGCTTTTTTATGGCGGTTTTCCGACATTCACGCGTTTACAAATTTTTAATTGTTCGACTTACAATAATACGATGAGCAGCATTGTCTCTCGTTCGGTGTCGGCCGTCGGGCGTCGATCGTCGCGTGCTGTTGAGATAGGTCGGTGCGCCTTCTCAGGTTCCGCTTATCGTTGTCGCCTCGATGTACCGGGTGACTCGAAGTTTTTGATGGACTTCCCTTTCCTCGGTTGTAGTTGTTGACCGTTTGACGGAGTTTCCTTTGCTGTCTCTCGTTCTGTCGATTCCACGGAATTTTTCTTCCTCGTGGTTGTGGAGCTTTGCCGGTGTCGATCTTGTTAGAGCTGGCGTATCCCACCGCTGCCACCAATTAATGTTGTGCCTCTAGCCGCTAAGGAAGAGGTCTTTAGGGATTTATACGCCCAAAGGATTAGGATCCACGCTCGAAATAAGACACTCCCGAACGTTAGGTATAAATTGATATATTTCACAGATTCTTGTACACTTTCACTTAGTCGCGATTATAATAGTCGGGCGCGATACGTACGGTACTTCGATACTATCGATATATGCGAGCGAGTAGTGAGCGAGTAGCAAACGATGTTAATGAGCTATATTACTGAGCTATGTTACTGAGCTGGCGTCGGTGCATCTCGCGCTCAATATATATTAATTAATTAGGTCGTTGATTAGGGAGGAGTGTGGTGTCCCTGACCGGAGCATGTCTCGTGCTCCGCTCGTCAGCTGTCTCGTCAACTGCTTACTCAGCTTCCGAGAACTTGACCGTGACTTCCTTCTCTTTAGTCATGTATCTTTACTTTATTTTATTAATAATCTTTTATTATTTTTATTCTTTCTTAATTACTTTTCCTTGAGCTCTTTCCCTGATTCTAATGCTTTGCTTTAGTCAGCTCTTTCTCAATCTTTTCTGTTCTACTTTATTTTACTTGTTTTATCTTTTAATATATTGAGAAATTGGTCGGGTTACGACAGAAAATACTTATATTGTAAATTAAATTTCAAACAATTTGTAATTGTTTTACAACGTAATAATATCGCGAATGTATGCGACGCTGCAAAAGCGATACGTGAAAGTGATATGTTTGACAGCGAATCACTCATAGATTGCGAGTTATTGACATGTGCTATAAATGATATTCTTCACGATACTTGTAATAAATAAGTTATTTTACTATTTATCTGTGAATTTAATTATTTAATCCATCCTTTATGTATGAATAAAAACGGTGTAATAAATATGGACAGTCTGCAAAACTTAAATCTTTCTCTCGACACACTCTGCTAAAGATGTAGAAAAATGATGAGGTAGATGAGACGTGATACTCCTGTTAGAAGGAGACAAAAGATATGAAATTAAAATATATATAATCGAGAGGAGTGTGCAACGTTATAGTACGCAACCGTCTACGCCCTTACGACGATCTTAACAATATGTGTTATGGCTGACGAAGAAGTTATGGTTATTGAAGATGACGAGGATGTCATTCTCGAAGATGACAACTTGATGGAAATTGAGAATTTGTTGGACGATTCATCAGACGAAAACCGCGTACTTTTGGAGGATTCCGATTACGATAGTGACTGCAGTACTGATATTACGGAAGACATAAAGCAACGTACTTTAAACCGAGTTGAAATAAATAGTTTAGGTGCGGTGAAAATGTGCTGTATATACTTTTATTATAAAAGTGACGTCAACGAAAAATTTGGCACATGCTGTTTTATGCGAATTTCAGACTTTTTTTCGAATATTCGTGTTGTGCGAGAACATGAAAGTGTAATTTAATCCTGGGATCGTCTTGCGCAGAGTGTAGAAAACCGCTGTATCAGATAATGCCCTGCAATATGTGCCCAATTTGCATTGTATAAGCTGGACAAAAACTTATGTTGTGAAAAGACTTGAATAGGAAATATGGAGGATTCCAAACGTTTTGCGCGATTAGAACAATATCTATGGGAGGATTTCATAGAGGCGGATTCGGCGTGTGCATGCGGGTTATGGGAAAGAACGTGCCTTAAATGTCTCGAGTGGTTGGAAGAACAGTACCAACTCGCGATGTTACAACAGAGGCGTGGAATTCAATCGTTGTTTGGCCGAATCGCGCGACTTGAAAATTTAAGACATTCGTTACGCAAACGTTACAAACCCATAGATGTCCGTGTCCCGGCGCTATCGACAAACACTCTTGTTACTTCAATTGTACAAATGGTACAAGGCCGAGAAATCGGCTTGAAGAAATCTCATACAATAGATTTGGATCATTGTCTGAGAGATCATGAAGAAGTGATGTACAAGGAATGGGATTTTGATATATAAAACGCAGCTGACGTCTCGTTATGAACCGCATTGAAATACTCGAAGAATTAATTGTATCTATTTTTAAAAATTTTATAATATTTAAATTAATATACTTATAAGACTTGTATTTTTCTGTTTCAGATGGAGCGCCACCTAATTATTATATATTTTATATTATTATTATTCTCATTATTATTTTGATTATTATTTTTTAATACACACGCACACACACACACATTTATATGATATACACAAATTTTGAATAAACTTATTATTATTCTATATAAAAATATGTCGATTATTTCTGCGCCTCTTTCTTTTCTTTTCCCACACACGTGCATACCTCGCGCTATCTCTCTTTCTCTCTCTTTCTCCCGCGAACGTCATCCTTTTCCCACGCCAATGCGGACGCTATCCTTCTCCTACACGCGTGCGTGCCTCGCGCTATCCTTCTCGCACCGCCTTACGAACGCCGTATCTCGCATCATCCACGTGCATGTCTCGCGCTATCTCTCTCTCTCTCTCTCTCTCTCTTCCAAGTGCATGCCTCGCGCTATTCTTCTCGCACCGCCTTGCGAACGCCTCGCCCTATCCTTCTCCCACACCCATAGAATATCATTAGCGCTATCTCTCTCTCACACCTATTCGCGTGCGTTCCCTCTTCCCCGCGGACCCCTCGCCTATCGGTTTCGCCGTGGTTTCCCTCCCCCTCTCCGCGAACCCCTCGCCTATCGGTTTCGCCGCGGGTCCCCCTCTTCCTCTCCGCGGACCCCTCGTCAACAGGTTTCGCCGCGTGTCCCCCTCCTCTCTCCGCGGACCCCTCGTCGACCGGTTTCGCCGCGGTCCCTCCCGCGTGACATCATATCCCACGCGCCGGTTTTCCTTCGCCCCTCACCCCCCCCCCCCCTCAGAGGACCATAGCTCAGAACCGGCCTAGATACACTACTGAGGAGCTTCGCGAAACAGGCGCTATCGTATAAATCTAATCGTCGCGTCGACAGCCGCCGCAGTTGTACACGAGATGCGATATCGACGCGATGTCCGTGAGCAAATTTGGTATACCTCTGAAGAAACGCGGCTACGACGCGAAGACAGGAAGATTACGCCCAGCTATCGAATCTTTGCGAAATTACGTGCACATTAACGCGCTGTGTCTGGGTTCCTCCGTCAACTACGACGCGAGAGAACGCAAGATAAGACGCCTGGCTTCGCCGGAGGAAGACACCGACGTGACGAGCAAGAGTTACGTCGAACTCGCGTTACGCGCCGCGAGAGAGGACGAGATCGGTTATCGCGAAAGCGTCGAGAGAATCACGTTGCAATTGAAAAAAGATACGAACGAGGTGAGACAGACAACTGTCCTACTGTTCACGAGACTCACTCAGCTCGATAACGCTCTGAGCAAACAGATAAGCGTTGCGGAGAGTAATGTTTCAAAAATCGAAACAAACGAGAACGTTCTGCGTAAACGAATAGACGCTGTGGAAAATTCCATTTCGAAAATCGTAGCGAGCACCAACGCTCTAAATAAACGGATCGACGTTGCGAAAAATACGCTATAGCACTACGCGGAGCGCGGATAATCGTACAGCGATACGGGAATTGATCGAGAAGTCGCGGTAGATTCCGAACGAGACGCAAAGCGATTTGGAGATAATCGTGGTATCACGCTTTAGAATGAGCATCGAAAAACGAATACTGGTAAAGGAGTTGCACGCGCCCGCGAGAAGAAACTTCCCGCGTCGTCGCGTCGCGATGCGCGGGTACGACGACTTGTGGCAAGCGGATTTGGTCGAGATGCGTCCTTACGCGGGGCGCAACAAAGGTCACAACTACATACTCACTGTTATCGACGCGTTAAGCAAATACGCGTGGGCCGTACCGCTCAAGAGCGCTAGCGAGGTTGCCCGAGCCTTATCTAAGATAGTGCGAGACTCTAAGCGGTGTCCGAAAAATTTGCAAACGGACAAAGGGAAGAAATTCTACAACGTCGAAGTGCGGAAGTTAACGGAGAAGCATGGAATGAATCATTATTTGATGTATTCGATGATGAAGGCGTTGATAGTTGAACGATTCAATGGCACACTCAAGAACTCCATGTGGAAGTACTTCACGCTGAACGGAACGTACAAATGGATCGACGCGTTGCCTCGACTCGTCGAAAAGTACAATGCGCGAAAACATCGTACTATCGGTATGAGACCTATCGATGTAACTCCCGCGATCGCCGATAAACTTTTAAGTACGGTATACAGCAACGTAAAGATCGCGGGTCCGGCGAGATTCAAAATAGACGATCCGGTATGCGTTAGCAAATTTAAAACGATCTTCGAGAAAGGTTTTACACCCAACTGGACTTTGCTATTCGGAAGACCACAGATCTTCCGAATAGCAAAGATACAACGAACCAATCCCGCGACGTATCTAGTGAAGGATTCGCGCGACGAACCAATCGCCGGAGGATTCTACGAGCACGAGTTGTCACGCGTTTCCGATCCCGACGTGTATCTTGTGGAGAAAGTGCTGCGTCGAAAAGGCGACAAAATTTACGTAAAATGGCTGGGAATGGACGAGTCGCACAACTCTTGGATAGATAAAGCAGTTGTATTATGATAAAAATGTATTTTATTTAAAATGTAAAATTTTATTATAAATAAACTGTTATTATTTATAAAATAAACTGTTATTATTTATAAAATAGATTATATTATACTTATATTAACAATAAGCAATACACGTTTTATCGATTAAAAAATAAAGTTTATTACAATTTTCGATACAATATTTGATATTTTTCGCTTTACAACGGTATTCTATAATGCCCCCATGGTAAAGTATCCGTAGTTCCGGGTACGATGTATCGCTTGTCGTCGTACGGATTGAGCGCGATCTTCGATTCCGACACCGTGTACACCTCGTGTAACTTGGATCTTACGCAGGACTGCTCGCGCGTTATCTCGATCTCTCGTCGCAGACAGCGCGCGTAATCGTCGAATGTTATCGTTCTTGCGACGACGCCGCTTTTAACGCCCTTGATCTTCTTCGTGTCGCGTTTATCTTCGACTCGCAGCGCGTACATCTTCGCTCTGAGCCTGACGAATTCCGTCATGATGGCACCATTATTCTCGTCCTTCATCAAACCCGGCACTTTTTTGTTAGCAAGAGATATGCCGTACGCACTATCCACCGTGTAATCGCTCGTGTCGAATTTATCGATGTCGCGCTTCATATCCTCGTACATATCCTCGCACTCGACGCGATAGATGAGACTATCCGTGTCGGTGTACATCCTGCACTTGTCTCGATACAACGGTAATATATATTCGTAGTGAAATTCGTATAAACAAATCTTGGACACATCGAGAATGCACATTCCTACGTAAATCGGTTTGTCGCATTTAACCTCGAGTTTGTGCAATTCCACGGCTACGAGATCTTCCGCGAAAACACTTCTGCTGTGAAAGTTCGGCTTCGCGATCATCGCCTCCGCGCCGTATCGCCCGTCCCATCGAGTCACGAGCTGGACATCGGAATGCGCACATTTTCCACAGTCTTACCAAACACGGCGTTATTCATCAATTTGTATAGATTTTTCTCGAATTCGTTTCTCGCGCTAGTTCGCAGTCGCGGATACATCGAAATGTATCCGCGCAACCATGGAGATTGCGCGAATCGTAATATTTTATGTATCTTCGTAATGCGTAATCCGTGTCGAACGAATTGTTGTAGATTACGATAATACGTCACGTAATGGCGCTTATCGTACAGCGTGGCGAGAAGTTTATCCTGTCGTTTTCCCGGCAGTTTATCGCGCGTCGGGCAAAACGGCAAGTCACCGTGAGAGTCATGAAGGTCGAGCGGATACGCAAGGTCGACTTCTAGAATATAACCGATAGGCGAGTTCGACGTTATGGACATTAAGTTGATGCTCGTAACATCGTCGACTCATTGAAAATCTTCGTAAGGCAACGATTGACACATCGCCCATCCGTACAAATTATTTACGTCGAAATACATAAGATACGACGGTGGTTCCGAGGGATCGTACGACTGTACGTACTTGTTATTAGCGCGCGCGTATCTATTGGAACACTGACTTAGCCCGCCGCGTATTCCGCGTTCCACGAACATTATCATATCGATGTCGGTTAACAGCTCGAATCGAACGCCCGTATGCTTTAACATAGCATCCCACGTGTATCCGGGTAACGTGTAATAGTGCGCGGGATCTAAACCATAACTCTTTGCACACGCGTCGCGAAAATTTTCCAAGACATCGGCCAATAGAACAACATCGGTTTTCAGATACAGATCGCTATAGTCACCCAACGTCTCGACGCGAAACCGCTCTCAGACTCTTATCGGACGCGCGCGTAATCGCTAGCGGATACGATATCACCGGTCAACGAACTGTAAAACGCTTCGCGTGGCGGTAGACGAGTCTCCTGCAACTTATCAACGCTGTCGACGTATTCGTACGGAAATACACCTTCTCGCGTAAGGAGCTCGAAATCGGCGTCGTCGAGATCGGAAAATTCAGAATGTGATCGTCAGCTCGCTCTTGTCGAGATACGACGCTAATTTTTCAAGACTCGCGCTTAGAAACTTGAAGGAATCCACGAAACGCAATTTCACGCGTCTTTCGAACCATCCCCTGTTCGATGCGTGTTCGATGTTCTTCGTGAAGGAGATGTACGTTTCCTTCGTCAACGGCAACAATTCGACGCTACCAGGAAAGGCGTTAGCCACATCTCTGATGATGAAATGCGCGTCGTAGCCCGATAAATTGTGAAAGAATATAGGAATGACGTGAATGAATGAATGAATTGAAATTTATTGATTCCCCTTAGGGTTACAATTTCCATACATATCTATACTTTACATTTTCTTACCCTAAACGCTTCTTAATACTACCTACTCATACAAATTTTCTTATGACTACGTTTTCGCCTCCTATCCTGCCACACACACACACGCTATTCTATTCTTGCATCTACCTTAACCTATTTGGACCTCCGTTTCCGGTTTATTACCCGTCTCGTTCTCTCCTCCGCCCCTGTCTCTCTCTCTCTCTTTCCCCCCCTCTCTCTCTCTCTCACACACACACACACACACTCTTCCTCTCTCTCCCTCTCTCCCTCTCTCTCCTCCCCCTCTTCCTCCCGCTCTCCTCTCTCCCTTAGTATCTCCTTCATCCATTCCTCCCCCTTCGCCTCCTCTCCCAGCATTATCTCCACCACCTCCTGCCAACTCTCAGCCCCCCTTCCCCCTCTCATCCCACATCTGTACCATATATGCCCCCACGTTTCCCTCTCTCCTCCACAAATCCTGCAGATCTTTTTCCCCTCCTCTTCCCAGTACCTACTTTCCCTTACTTCATTTCCTAGCCTAAATCTTGCAATTCTTCTCCATCTCGTTTCTGCCCACCCTTTCTTGAGGTATTTCGGTATCCCCTCTCCTTTTATCCTTTTGTACCATTTATTATAATTCGAATTATCAATCCTCTTCCATCTCTCTTCCCTCTGCATCATTATCTCCTTTCCCTCTACTACCTCATATTCCGGCATCTCCTTCTCTCTTTTCCATGCTATCTCTTCCATTTCTCCCCTTTCCGTTCTTCTTGTTTTAAAGAATTCCTCTCTGTCCTTCTCCCATTCTGAATTCCCTTTCTCCTTACCTAACCTTTTCTTAATTTCCTTCAAACATTCCCTTGCCAACCTTCCCCCTCTTCCTTCCTCTAGCCTCTTTTCAAAATTCCACACCCTTCTTGCTGCTCTACCTCGTAACTTGTTCCTTTGTAATTCTTCTCTTACCAAATATCCCGGCGTCCCCCAGTCTACTCCCAAAATCCACCATAGAAATCTTTTCTCTACCCTCTCCACCCTGTCTTTTTCCTTCCATCCCCATATCTCTGCCCCGTATCCTAATACTGTCCAAACCAGAGTGTCGAGCAACCATATTCTCCTTTCTATATCCTTTTCAAATTTCCTCTTCCCTATCCCCCATACCTGCCTCGCAACTCCCATTGCCTTCCTTATCCTGTCTCTTATATGTCCTCCTTGCCTTCCATTTTCTTGAAAGACATATCCTAAATATTTCATCTCCTTAACTTCTTCTATCCTTTTTCCTTTCCACCTCTAATTTGTTCTCTTTCTTCTTCCTCCTCCTCTTCTAAATATCAATACCTTTGTCTTTTCAACGTTTACCTCTAGACCTTTCTTATCTAAATATCCCTCTAACCTCGCTAGCAACGCTCTCATCCCTTCCTCATCATCTGCCACCAATGTCATGTCATCCGCGTATGCTAATGCATAAATCTTTCCCTCTCCTAATCTTACTCCTCCCCATCCCCCTTTTGCTAAAACCTCTTCTAAGTCCGCTAACATCATATTAAACAGTAGCGGGCTCAGCGGACAGCCCTGTCTGACCCCCCTTTCTAACCAAAACTCTTCACTTACCTCCCCTCCTATCCTTACTCTGCTCTTCGTCTCTCTTAGCACCTCTTCTATCCTCTCTATCAAACCTTCCCTTACCCCTCTTTCTCTTATCGCTCTTACCAATATCTCCTTATCTACCGTATCGAATGCGGCTTTTAGGTCTACAAACAGGCTGACAACCTTCCCTTTTGGCTTCGCAATCGGTCTTTGCACGATATAATTTAGCACGTAAATGTTGTCCATTACCCCTTTTCCTTTTGTAAAACCCACTTGATTTTCTGGAACTAGTTCTTTTGCTTCCACCTCCTCCCTTAATCTCTCTGCCAGAATTGATGTATATACTTTATATAAGGTTGGCATTAGCGTTACTCCTCTGTAGTCCTCCACTTTCCCTCCTTCCCCTTTTTTTCTTTATCGGCGCAATCATTCTCTCTTTCCATTCCTCCGGCCATCCCTCTCCCTTCCATACTCTCCTACATACTTCCCACGCCCATTTCCCCATTTCCTCTCCTCCATATTTCCAAACTTCATTTGGTATCCCATCAATTCCCGTTGCCTTATTTGCTCTTAACTTATCTATCGTTCTTTTAATTTCTTCCCACTCTATATCTGATTCTCCTTCCTTCCTTCCTTTCTTCTCCTGTCCTCTCACTACCCTTTCTTCCCCCCTAGTAACCTCATAAAATGTTCTTTCCATTCTCCCATTTGTATCCCTTCCTCTATTCCTTTCCTTTTTCTTCTCTCCCTGTTTACTATTTCCCATACCTTACTTTCTGTCTTCGCCTCTGCTACTTCTCTAATTAATCTCTCTCTCTCTTTCCCCTTTTTCTTTTCACATAGTTCTTTATACTCTCTTTTTGTTTCCCTGAATCCTTCCCCTGTCTTCTTTCCTCTCCTCCATTCTCTTAACTCTCTCCTTACTTCTTTTTTCTTCTCTGTACATTCTTTATCCCACCATCCCCAATAACTCTTTCCTACCTCCTTCACCCCCTTTTCACTTTCCTCCATCGCTTCCTTTATCCTTCCATTCATTCTCTCTATTTCTGTTCTGACCTCTTCATCCTTTCTCATATCTATCCTTCCTATCTTTTTCCTAAATCTCTCACACCCCTCCTCGTCCCATCGTCCTCTTCTCACCCTCCATCCCGTTTTCCTTCTTTTTTCTATTCCTTCTCCCTTTATCCAGCTGATCACTGGCTGATGGTCCGAGTCTACCTCCTCTCCTACTTCTAATCTAACTACTTTTTCTCTTACCTCCTCGTTCCCTATTATATAGTCTATCACCGTGTTGCTTCTACTCCCCGTGTACGTATACTCTCCTTCCTCATCTCCTCTCGTGTTCCCATTCAAAATGCACCACCCTGTTTCCTCCAGCACTTCTATTAGCCTTCTGCCTTCCCTATTCACTTTTTTATCTTTAGAGTTTCTGCTCTTTTGATTATTTTCTTCTTCGTCTATCACTATTCTTCCTCCCATTTCCCCTGTTCTCGCATTAAAGTCCCCCCCTATTACTATCCTCGTCTCCTCCTCCTCGTTACCTTCCATCCATTTCTTTAATCCTTCCAGTTTTTTCTCTATATCCTCTTTTATATAAACTCCCACTATCCGCCACCTTTCCTCTCCTACCCTTGCTCATCCTGTCATCACTCCCTCTTCTACTGCCTCTATTCCCCCTTTCTCTTCTGCCAGCTCTCTTCTTATTCCCATTATCATCCCCCCCATTGCCCTTCCTTTCTTATTTTTCTTTACCGCGTATTGCTTCTCCCACCTATAACCTTTCGGTAGCTTTCCTTTTATCTCTATCCATTTCCTTTCATCTATCCATGTCTCCATTAATGTAATAACATCCCACTCTCCCAACCCTTTCCAAAACCCGCGTCTTTGTTCTTCAATCCGGCCACATTCCAAAATATCATTTTCCATGCATCTCTTTTTTCCTTCTCTTTAGATCCTTCTTTAGTTTTTCTCTTTTCTCCCCTCCCTTCCCTGCTGCTCCACCCTCCTACATTCCACAGTTCTTCTTCCTTGTACCCTTCCCTCTCCTCTTCCTCCCCTTCAGTTTTCCTTTCCTCCCCCGTTCCTCTTAAGCCCTCCTCCTCAACCTTCCTCCAACTATCTCCCTCTTCTCCGCTCCCCCGCCCCTTCTTTCTCCTCTCCTTCTCGCCTCCCCCCTTTACTGTCCGCTTCCTTCTTCCCCCTCTTCCATCTTTTCTTCCCACCTTCTTCCTCTCCCATCCTTTACAACTTCCTCCACCTCATCCCAGTACCACCACATATTCTCCATCCATATTTTGCCGTATCCTACTTTCGCTCTCCTTCCTCTTCTTTCCTCTTCCATCGCTATCTGTCTCAATCTCCATCTCATCTTTCTCTCCTTAAATGTCATATCCTCCTCTATCCAAACCTCTTTCCCTCTTAACTTTTTTTTATTTTCTAAAATCCTTCTTCTATTTTCCTCACTCCTCACCTTTACCATTATCATCTCCCTCTTTTCCTCCTTTCCAGTTCTTATTCTTCTCAACTCTTCTATCTCTACTTCTACTCCTATCTCTCTACCTATCCTATTAACTTCTTCTCTCGCGTCTCCCTTCTCTCCTTTTATACTCTTAAACACCAAATTCCTCTTCCTTTTCTCCCTTTCCAATCCTCGTTCCACTCTCCTTATCCTCTCTTCCATCCCCCTAAACCCTTGTTCCCCACCTCTCCCTTCTTCCCTTCTATTCCCCCTTTATAGCAATTTTCCAGTATCTCTATCTTCCCCTCCAACCCTTTGATATAATTCCTGGTCTCCTCTCTTTCCTCCCTCCATATCCTCTCCTTCTCTCTTATTTCTCTTCTCAACTCTTCTACCTCCTCTCTCATCATTCTCCCTTGCTCTTGAATTCCCTCTTTCACCTCTTCCTTCATCCTCCTAATTTCTTCCCTTATATCCTCTCTTTCCTCTCTCCAACTTTTCAATATCTCCTGTATCCCTTCTATTCCCTCCATTTTCCCCCTCACTGGCGATCTCGGCACCTTCTTACTATTTTTTATATCCTCTCCAGTCTTTCCCTCCCCAGCCTCTTCCCTTTTTCTTTTTAGCATTTCCTCCACGTTCCCATAACTACTTCTTCTTTCTTTTATACCTCTTATATCCTTACTCGTTAACTCTGCCATTTTCCTTTTTCGCGCGCCCTCTACTCTCACTCTCGTCTCGCTTGTTTCCCAACTTGCCCTTCTCTAATCTCTATACTCCCTGCCCTACTGTCGTGTTGTTATCTCTACCTCTCTTCCCGTGCTGCCTCTCTATAATTTCTATACTCCCTGCCCTAACCGTCACGCTACCTCGCTTCTCTATAATTCCTCCTTAGACCCTTATTCTCTATCACTCCCTGTGCCCTTCTCTTTCCTCCACTCTCTCGCACCTCCACTCTCACTCTATCTCACTCTCTCCTCACTCACTCCTCACTTTCACACTCCTTACGCCGTCAAACGCCTTCTCTCTATCACCGCGTGTCACACTCTACATTACCGGAAACGGAAGTCCATATAGGAATGACGTACGATTCCTTATAATTTAGATTACAATTCGAATGCGCGGGACCTCTGTATCGTCCAGTCAGATGACTGTGATCGCGTACGCGAGCATCTTCCGGTTCGAACGGTCTCTCGCACACGTGACAATGCGTCGCGTTCTTGAATCTCTCCCATTCATCCAGCGTAAGATCCGTCATAGCCACATAGGCGTCGAGAATAATCCTCGCGCTAAGGGCCAGATCGTACAGTTCCCAGACGAACCACGATACGCAATTCTCGCCGCGATAAGCTCTGTACACCGATTTAGCGTCGTCGAACGCACATCGGGCGTAATATCCCGCGCTATAGACCTTATGATGTTGAACGTGTTCGATGTTCTCTTCTCCCCCTTCTTCTCTAGCGCGCATTCCAGATCGGCGTACACCACGAACGGAAGTCGCTCCTTTCTATTATGGTTGCGAAAATTTAGCTACTTGTCGTTTTCGGTAGGAAGGACGATCGCGCACTCGTTCATTCTTCCGCAGTCCGCGCTGTGAGCCGATAAATTTTCGCTCGTTCGAAAATAATGCATGCATCTACAACATAACACTTATTTTTTACATCGCGTACATTATTTATACTGTGTAATAAATTTCTTCATTCTTATTAGTTTCGTGCTTACCGATCGCATATGTGCGCTTTATGTTGCCGAGCGCTCAATTGCGAGCCGACGAGACGGGACAGATCCCCGATACACGCGAAGTGCGCCGCGTTGTCTCGTCGCGTCGTATCGCTCAGATACAACAGATTGACGTGTCTCTCCTTCTTGTCGTTGGTGAGACGCAGAGGAGCGATACTGCAGCCGCCTTTCTTGTTCTTCTTATCCAGAACGGTATACACGTTGATAGATATATCGTTAAAACGCTCGAACCTGGTGATTCCGTTCAAACTCATGGGAAACTCGACGCCCTCCAGATTCAACACCGTTGAGTAGTGAGGATACCGCGAGCTTCTTTCCGCGTGTCTTTCGACCGGATATAGAGCGGCGACTACCGCCCACGCGAAACACGCGTTATCCGTAGATCGTACATTAATCACCGCTCTTTTCAACTTGATCTCTCGCGATATCTCGACGCGACATCCGCCGCGCATAGGATTATACCTGTTTACGTTCACCATTAGATTTAGTACCCGCGATAACGCCCATCCGCTATCGCGCTCCTGAAACTCCTCCAGCGAAGCTAGAATAGCTTCGACCACGCGCCTCCCGTACCACTCTCGCAGATCGGACGTAGGTAGAAGCGGATGATTCTTCGTGGCGACGGTCTTAACGGCGATCTTGTCGCCCGAGACGAACTCGTCGTTGAAAGCGGTATTAACCTTAACGCTGTTGTACCTGCCCATAACATCGCGTACTCGATCGAGCAGGTGTCCCCGGCATCCTCGAGAAATCGCAGAGGTTTGATGTAATCGAAATTAATAATCGCGCCGATTAACACGCGTCTAGCGAAAGCCGTCTCGATCTCGAACCACGAAAATCCCTCGCGCCTTTCGACGCCGCCGCCCACGCGCTTGAAACGTCGACGCAGATCGTCTCTCGCGCCTGTCAATCGAATGATTCGAACCACCAGAGAATTGATGGTTCCGGAGGATCTTCCCCGGCGCTCGCCTCGACATCTCTCCCGTAGAGATTCGAGACGTTCGTCGCATCGTCGCGCCCACGCGAGATGCGCTTCCGCCGTCGCGACATTTCGCGCGCTCTCGAGAAGATCGCGCTCTTCCATCGTTTCTCGATCTATTACTAATTCTTCAATGGTCGCCGAGATTTTTTACTAATAAGCCACGTATCTTCCTCGTCGTACTCCTCGATGTAAAATAAAGCTCTCGTATCGCACCCGCTGCACCAATGATTCGACGCCTTGAAAATTTCGTCGATGAGATCGCACGCGCGCACCATCTGGCTGAGCACCGTTTTTTTACGTGCGTCGATATACTTCTCGCAAAACTCGGTTCACGCGCGCAATCCGCGCAATATCTCTTCTTCCTCGAAATAGTATCCGTTATTGAATTCGCAATCAAACTTGTAGAAGCAATGCACAACGTGATTCACCTCCCACGAAAATTTTGGAACACCGTATCGCCACTTCCAATTGCGGTAAAGTAAATAGCAGTCGGCTCCAACGTCCGCGAAGGGTTCGTCGAATGGCGCGACGCTCGCTTCTCGCACGAGTTCTTCGGCAAAATCGATTTTTCTTTACAGTATAAACAATTCTTTATGTAATATTCGCGCAATTCGTTCTTTAAACAATTTGGTATTTTTAATACCCGTATATCTCCGATATTTTTAATACAACTATTCACTACTCTTCTGGCTAGTGTCGCTAAAGTATTCGGTGAATGCTTCATTGTGTACGTCGCTTCGAAAATATTTTAGAATAAACTAATACTTTTAAATCGTCGCGATCCTTTTATAGTAGCAAAGATGACAAGTCGCGAACCCCCGGTCCCCGCGCGCCGGGTATCGAATAGAGATAAAATGACGCCCGCATCTCCTAATATATTAAAACAACGCATCCCTCCATACAACACATCTATTAATATTATATTATAACGCGCGCCTTTGTATCTCTGTACTGTTACAAATAAAAACGCTCTCCTTTATTGCGAGAACCTCTCTTTATTCGACCTCCGTCTATCCGAGCGATAACCTCGACGCCGACCTATCCATCGATCTATTTATAGATCTACACGGTACGCGTAACGATGACAAGCGCGTCTCGTATCGCGCCGAGGTTCACCGCCCGCGATATTTTCTCATCTAATCATCTTCAATTTATCGTATTTACATGTCACGGGTCATCGCGACTCCCCGGGTCGGAGATAAAGCGACGACCGCGTCTCGCGTCTTTAACGCACTTGACGCGATAACGCGATCTCCCGCCCCGATTTCGTCACCCCGTACCCCTCGCCCTCCCGCCACGCTTGAGCTTCGCGGCTACCCCGACCCCGTCAACCCCGCTTCCCCCCTCGCTGTACGTACACCCCTGTTTTTCCCCCCTGCCCGACCTGCCTCCCTCTGATATCTTTCTATCTCGTTTTATCCGCATGTTCACTCTCTCACTCTTACAGGGAGTTTCCAAAGCAAAGTGGGTTAGAACCGGCCTTACTCATCTACTTCGGTTGACGGCCAGTCGCCCCTCGGCGTCCTTCTGACGGGGTAACCGGACAGTATACCGTTCTTGACTATCCCGCGAGTGTGAGGCCGTGAAGACCGTCTCACATTGGAGGTCCTCCGTTGAAGGGATTTGCCCACTTGTCACCTCCTCCAACTCCCAGAACCGCTGGAGTGCTCGAGTTAAACTGTCGTGGGGGGCCGTGGTGTAATGTACCGATACGCTGGGGCGGCTCGCAGGCGAGGGTTTTGGATCCACGCGTCCCATAAGGACCCAACCAAGTAATGTCCGCTGCGCGGAGGGTGAACCGTCGGACCCCTGCCGCGATCCGTCCTGAAGGAGCCGGCCATAAACGTCCGCGCCTAAAATGGCGTCGACCGGCGCAGGTTGGTCAAAATGCGGGTCGGCGAGGGGTAGCCCGATCAGGTGGGGCCATTCGTGCCGAGCAACTCGGCAATGCGATAACACTAACGTCAGCCTCGGAAACACAAGCACCTCGGGCAGTGGGAACCGCATGTCGGGAGAGTGGAGCGATCCCATGGTCACAACCACTGCATGCGTAGCAACGTCAGATGGAGTTCCTTGAATACCCGATACTGTTACGTGAACCCGACGCCGTGGCAAACTCAGCACACGCGCGACTCGCTCCGACAGGAAGGAGGCCTCAGAGCCTGAATCCAGCAAGGCGCGGACAATGACTGCATCTCCGCGGCCATTCATGAAGGTCGTCTAGGCCGTCGTTAAAAAAACCGAGCGACACGAAGAGGCAACAAGAGCGACAACGTTGGAGGCCACTGGCGGTGTCGATGTATTTTCTTTGGCCGGAGGTGGGGTTGGCGCCCAAGATAAGCCGTCAGCCGGCTCCGGAGCAGAGGCAGGAGAGACGCCTGAAAGATGCAACAGGGTGTGATGTTTCTCCTAACAACGGAGGCATCGCAAACTGTCCCGACGGACAGTTCGAGACGGCGTGTTTCATCTTAAGGCAGTTGAAGCATGCTCCTTGTTTTTTTGCGTACTCTCGGCGTTGAGGCACCGGAAGCTCCTTGAAGCGCGGGCAGTAATTGAAAACATGAATACCTTGGCAGATGGGACAGCGTCTGGTCGACCCGGATGCTCCAGCGGCCGAGGCCGTGAGGGCGTTTACCTTGGTCTTACGGTCTTGAGACTTAGAGGATGGGACTGATGTCGCTGGGACCGAACTCCTGAAGTTGGCAGCATCCAGAGCCCGTATTCATGTCTGCAGGAAATCCTGCAGATGACTGAAGGTAGGAAACGGTGCTGGATTGCAGGGACGCCTCCCAAAAGAGGCATGACGTGGAGTCCAACTTCTCCACTATTACATGGACGAACCAGTCGTCCCAGTAGGCTACCGGTCATCCGAGCGACAGCGAGCTTCCATATAAACGTTCGGAAATAAGGATCGTAGATACGGAACCAGAACGTAGCGCGAAGGCGTAATAAAGAAACCACAAAGGGGGGCACGTTCTAATCACAATCGTTTATTTCGCTGAGTCACAATTAAAATGATTATCGTACAAACTAAGATAAATCGTTGTTACAGCACGCGGCCAGCGCGGTGCTAGAACATTTGCTAGCGCGAGATCGAACGTTTGAGAAGTTCGAAACCGTTATCTGTACGCACGTCTATTGCTAAGCCACGAAATCGAGACTGGTCCCTTTTCGGCGGAACAGTTTCGCAAGGTATTGCGCTTCATGCCCCCCGCCTCACCCCCGCGCCCAAGTTGCTTGGTCCACCTAGTCGCAGGGGGAGACGAAGGGGGAAGGCGTTGACATCGGTAGGCTCGCAAATAAACACCAACGGTCGCCGCGTGGGCAAATGCTTGCCCTAAGCGCGAACAATTACCTAATTATAAAAAATACAAATATTCGGTTCTAGATTATCCATCTAGTTTCATTAAACAAATGCTTAAAAACCATTTGCATCGTAAATATTTATATAGCAGATAATTGGTTTTATTTAGATAAATTCTAGATTATCCATCTAGTTTGTAACGGCGGCCGGTCCTGCCTGCGGCGAGGAGTGCTCTCCTCGCCGCCCCCCTTCCAGACTGCGACCGCAAGTCACCAGCTTGCGCTACCGCGTCTGGGTCCCGGCTGACCACTAATCTTGTCCGTCTAGTGTATTATATCGAGACTTGTCCGTACAGTATATAAGACCGCGCCTCGTTCACGGCTAAGAGCCAGTCGAGTCTTGTCCACCTAGTACGTTATATCGAGTCCCGTTCGCCTAACCTTTAAGAACGCGTACCGCTACGGCCCCACATCATCACCACGAGCTAGTCCTTATAAGGATAAGCCACCGAGAACACTGGCGCCCCATCCTTTTAAAGATAGGACGCGCAGAAGCCGGAATACTTGGAACCACCGAGCGGCCACGCGACACCGCGTAGTCCATAAGTGATTGTACTTACATATATATATATATATATATATATATATATATATATATATATATATATATATATATACGAGGGCTGTATGATAAGTACTCGTGTTAGGGAAGGAAACGCATTTAAAAAAAAAATTTTTTTATCTATTTCTCAACATAGTCTCCTTTTAGCTCGATACACTTAGTCCAGCGATATTCCAACTTTTGTAAGCCATCCAAAAAATATGATTTGTCGAACTATGCGCTCTTCATCAAAAACAGATGTTCGGCCACGCTTGAATTCATTGAACCAATAACTGATAGTAATCATCGAAGGTGCATGGTCCTTATAAACGGCATGCAACTTCACTTTGATTTCCTCACACATCTTCTCATCCAAAAAAAGGAATCGAATTACTGACCGATATTGCTCGTTTTCCATGGTTGCAAACAAACACAAACTTGCCCACTTTCAACAGCTATCAAAACAAAACTACTCGATAAATCTGTCTGAAATTTTGACAGGCGTCGTTCGAAAGATGGTATACAGATTTTGAGTCAGTGGCGTTATCAGTCGTTAAACACGGGTAATTATCATACAGCCCTCGTATATCCATGAAATAAACGTTATTTTGTTAACTACCCGACTAGTGATTTGCGAGCCTGAATCTCCCCTTCTCCCGAACCCTGACATCGACGAGCCGATCCGTGGCGTCGGGAAAGGCGTAGGATTACAAATTTAATTAAATAAATGCTTAAAAATCATTCGTATTAATATTAAAATATTTTATAATATATTTGTATAGCAATATTTGTATAGCCCAAACACCCAAATAGCAATTTTCAATTTTTTAATATTACTCAAATTACTATATAATAAAGCAAGTTTATAGCACTATGTTTACGTTTATAACATAATGTTTTATTTAACATAGAACAATCCAAGTGGCAATGTATAGCAATGTTCGCCTAATTCCTTAACACTACTTGAGCTACAATCTGTCCATGTCCAGTCTCTCGTTCAGTAGTTACATATACGAATTGCTCGCATTCGCCATTGGCGCTGCGCGTCTGGGTCACTAAAATTATGTCTACTTATCAAGTTTCGTCAACACAGTGTATTGTTTCGTTCACTTCGGTCATCATTAAGTTTCCTTCTGCCTTATGAACAGTACTAGTTTAAGTTTTCCCTGGAATGAGTGCATCAATGCTTGTTCTACTTCGATATCGAGCTCTATCTGTTTATTCTCTGCGTTGTCTGCGACTTGATTGGGGAGACCGTTTTTCCTTTTATCCTTCTTTTTCTTTTTTCTGTTATCTTTAAACTCAGCATCGGCTAACGTTATTGACGTAGTAACAATGGATGTCGCGGCTATAATAGCCGCAGCTATGGATGTTTCAACAAGGCTCGTATCTTCTGCCAAAGGCGTGGATGCGGGTGCGGTTGGTACAGTTGGTGTTGTAAGAGCAATATCGTCCAAATATGGGGAGATTTTTCTATCCTCTACATTGTCTGCGACTTGATTGGCGAGATCGATTTTCGCTTTCCCTTTTTTTCTTTTTCCTGTTATCTTTAGTCTCGACACCGGCTAACGTTGAGTTTGAGTTACTTCGATTCCTTTTAGATTCATTTGTCGCGATTGTCTGCCATCTTTCCATCTTTTTCTACTATTAATACTCGCGATGATCTTAGTTTATCATGCATTTCTCATTTCTTAGTTTATCATGCAGTTCTCATGCATTTATTGTCTGGTTTGAAAAAAGTACATCCAATTTTTTTTAATTTGCCAAAATTTGCAAAGACATTAATACATATACCACGATCTTCTGTTATTACTGACATATTTTCTAGTCAATATTGTCATTTTGGTATTGAATATGGTATTCTACAACTTTTATCAACACAAGTAACAGTTCTATCTTCTATTCAGACTCACTCGGTATTAATGGTGTGCCAATATCTCGATCCAACTCGAATCAATTAATGCCCATTTTAGATCGAATCATGCCTCATGGAAAAATATTTCTTATCGGTCGCTATTTTGGCAAAACCAAACCAGCGGAGGTAAATGCATTTTTACAACAATTTCTAAAAGATATAAATGTTTTAATTAATAAGAGCGTAATTTTTATAACAACGAAACAATATTTCCAGTGTCAGTATACTCTACTCATATGTAATGCTCCTGCTAAATCTTTCATTACACTTACTAAAGGACATACTGGTTATTTTAGCTGCACAAAATGTACAATTGAAGGTGAATTTATCGCTAACAGAATTTGTTTTCCCGATTTTGATTGACAAACAAGAACAGATGCTAATTTTCATAACCAAACTCAAGAAGAATACCATCTCGGTCGTTCTATTCTATTAAATATTCCAAATTTTGACATTGTATTTTTTCCATTAGATTACATGCATATGATATGCATTAGCGTTGTTAGGAAACTAATAAAATTATGGATAAGTGGCCCTCTTAAAACTAGATGTTTATCCTCGTAACAAATAAAAAATGTTTCTCAATGTCTTCTCGATATCAGGCATCTTATTCCAAAAGAATTTGCAAGAAGAGCGCGAGAAATTTAAGATTTTGCAGAATGGAAAGCAACCGAATTAAGATAATTTTTTTATATACCGGTCCTGTTATATTACAAAAAGAAGTAAATCCTGATATATTTTCAAACTTTTTTACTTTGTATATTGCTTTCGCATTTTATGTAGTGCAATTGAATATATTGAATATGTAAATAAATTATTGAAACATTTTGTTGAATGTTTTATTAAAATTTACGGGCTCAAATTGTCGATTGTATCTCATAATATTCACGGTCTTCTACACATAAAATAAATGCGTAAAATAATTTGGGTAAACCTTGATATTAGCGCCGACCGATTTCAATGACCTTGACATATGTTGTCAAGGACATGACTTTAAGTAACTTGCAAAAAATTTTAGCCGTCGCTCGTTGTTTATTACAAAGTTATTAACAATTAAATGATATGATAAGAACACGTATTAAATGCAATAATCTGAATTTCTCCATGCATGAGCGTTATACTATATTTAAGTATTTAGTTGTATATTTAATTTATTAATTATATATTTAAGTAATTGTATGGGGAGGGGCTTTAGGATTAAACCAAATTTTAATTTTAAACCAGGAATAGATTTGGATTAGGTTATATCTTCTACAAGTGGAACTCCTCCAGTGCGGAACACATTGCGTCAACGCATATAATTTACAACGCGAAGCGAGGTCCACCCTACAATTCTTGTGTGGGTGGGAAAGTGTATGCATGGACGCAGTGGGTTCCGCACCCCTACGGAGGGGCTCCACTTCCGGAAGATATAACCTAACCCAAACCAAATTCTAGTTTTAAATTAACAATAGGTTTGGGTTAGGTTATATCTTCCGGAAGTGGAGGCTCCCGTAGAGGGGGGGGGGCGAAACCCACTGTGTCCACGCATATACTTTACAACGCGAAGCGAGGTCTACCCCACGATTCTTGTGTGGATGGGAAAGTGTTGCGAGCTTATATTCATGCCCAAATAGATGCAGTCTTATGTTGCAAGCATCGGTCGGTCACTATCTTCAATTGTTAATAACTTTGTAATAAACAACGAGCGACGGCTAAAACTTTTTGCAAGTTACTCAAAGCCATGTCCTTGATAACATATGTCAAGGTCATTGAAATCGGTGAGGTCGGCGCTAATATCAAGGTTTACCTTAAAATCTCTTTTAAGAAAATCTGAGAAACCATTAGATCGATAAATTAGCAATCGTTATGCGGAAATGAGTTTTTATAAAATCAATTCTGACAATGAGGATATTTCAAAAATAAATGTAAAGAATCTACACGAAAAAAGGACCATTGATATCAAGTTGTTTCAATACATAATTTTCGAAGATTAAATTTTTCTATTTTATTATTTCAGTCAAATCTTCTGATAATTGTTGTCTCATAGAGAAAGATATTGTCTGTTTGGAAAATATCGCAACGTCGAGTGAAGGTAATCCGTCTAAAAAAGACATCACAAACATAAAAAAAGCGCTAAGTATATCATTTCCAGCCAAAATAGTTATTTAAAAAAATTAATAGCCGTCAACAAAAATCTTTTCAAATATATTTATAAATTATATTTTTTACCTTTACAAAAAATAATTGCCATCAAAAATATTATCTTCTCAAAAATTATATTTGCTTTACAAAAATTAATTGCCATCAAAAATATTATTTTCTTAATAACTATATTTATAAATTACATTTTATCTGTATTAATAACACGGGAAAACAACTTAAAATATTAGCATCAAAAAGAAGTGTAATCAAAAAGTCACGCTAAGTAAATCTAAAATAATATAATGCATAATATTCAAATGAATTATTTTTTATAACTAAAGTATATCTATTTTTAATGTAAGATGCAGAAAATATTAAAATTGCGAAATTTTGCATTCTTTTATTTATCTAACATTGCGTTCTATTTTATTTGCAGAAGCAAATAAAATGCAAAGGTAAAACTGACGTTTAGGGGAGGCAGTCCCGATGATCTTGATCTTGACATATGTTGTCAAGGTCATCCTCGTGAGTGACCTTCAGAATGTTTTAGCCGTCGCTCGTTTTTTATTAAAAAGTTATTAACAAAAATGTTTAAAAAATATAACGGTATGTGGAAATAAGGTAAGTATGACATTTTAGTTTTTACCTTAAAAATGCGGTAAATGTCTAGAAAAAGGGCAACTTCACGGATGACCTTGACCTTAACATATGTTGTCAAGTTCATCGTCCCGAGTGATCTTAATCTAGAAAAAAGTGGCAGTCACAATCCGTTCAAAAGTTATGAAGCATTAATATAAGCATAAGCAGAAGCATAAATTTTAGTTTTAAATCAGAAATAGGTTTGGGTTAGGTTATATCTTCCGGAAGTGGTGGCCCCCGTAGGGGGGGGGGGGAACGAAACCCACTGTGTCCACGCATATATTTTATAACGCGAAGCGAGGTCTACCCCACGATTCTTGTGTGGATGGGAAAGTGTTGCGAGCTTATATTCATGCCGAAATAAATGCAGTCTTATGTTGCAAGCATCGGTCGGTCACTATATTCAATTGTTAATAACCTTGTAATAAACAACGAGCGACGGCTAAAATTTTTTATATGTTACTCAAAGCCATGTCCTTGACAACATATGTCAAGGTCATTAAAATCGGTGAGGTCGGCGCTAATATCAAGATTTACCTTAAAATCTCTTTTAAGAAAATCTGAGAAACCATTAGATCGATAAATTAGCAATCGTTATGCGGAAATGAGTTTTTATAAAATCAATTCTGACAATGCAGATATTTCAAAAATAAGTGTAAAGAATCTACACGAAAAAACGACCATTGATATCAAGTTGTTTCAATACATAATTTTCGAAGATTAAATTTTTCTATTTTATTATTTCAGTCAAATCTTCTGATAATTGTTGTCTCATAGAGAAAGATATTGTCTGTTTGGAAAATATCGCAACGTCAAGTGAAGGTAATCCGTCTAAAAAAGACATCACAAACATAAAAAAAGCGCTAAGTATATCATTTCCAGCCAAAATAGTTATTTAAAAAAACTAATAGCCGTCAACAAAAATCTTTTCAAATATATTTATAAATTATATTTTTTACCTTTACAAAAAATAATTGCCATCAAAAATATTATCTTCTCAAAAATTATATTTGCTTTACAAAAATTAATTGCCATCAAAAATATTATTTTCTTAATAACTATATTTATAAATTACATTTTATCTGTATTAATAACACGGGAAAACAACTTAAAATATTAGCATCAAAAAGGAGTGTAACCAAAAAATCACGCTAAGTAAATCTAAAAAAATATAATGCATAATATTCAAATGAATTATTTTTTATAACTAGAGTAGATCTATTTTTAATGTAAGATGCAGAAAATATTAAAATTGCGAAATTTTGCATTCTTTTATCTATCTAACATTGCATTCTATTTTATTTGCAGAAGCAAATAAAATGCAATGGTAAAACTGACGTTTAGGGGAGGCAGTCCCGATGATCTTGATCTTGACATATGTTGTCAAGGTAATCCTCGTGAGTGACCTTCAGAAAGTTTTAGCCGTCGCTCGTTTTTTATTAAAAAGTTATTAACAAAAATGTTTAAAAAATATAACAGTATGTGGAAATAGGGTAAGTATGACATTTTAGTTTTTACCTTAAAAAATGCGGTAAATGTCTAGAAAAAGAGCAACTTCACGGATGACCTTGACTTTGACATATGTTGTCAAGGTCATTGTCCTGAGTGATCTTAATCTAGAAAAAAGTGGCAGTCACAATCCGTTCGAAAGTTATGTAGCATTAATATAAGCATAAGCAGAAGCATAAATTTTAGTTTTAAATCAGAAATAGGTTTGGGTTAGGTTATATCTTCCGGAAGTGGTGCCCCCCCGTAGGGGGGTCGGAACTCACTGCGTTCATGCATATACTTTACAACGCGAAGCGAGGTCCACCCCACAATTGTTGTGTCGATGGGAAAGTGTATGTGTGAACGCAGTGAGTTCCGCCTCCCCCCTACGGGGGGTCCACTTCCGGAAGATATAACCTAACCCAAACCTATTTCTGATTTAAAATTAAAATTTGGTTTGGGTTAGGTTAGTCCGCCTCTTCTTCTCCAACGCATTCACTTTGCAATGACTATACAAACAACTTAATACTAATGATTATCACGGATGTGTGTGTGTTACTGGTTATAATTAAGTATGATAAATATATATCAAAAAAGCAATATAATTGTATGATTATAATTGTATGATTCTATTATATGAATTCCATACATTTCCCATTTGTATACTATAGTATGATAAATGTTTTGGAAAATATCGTTTGCGATTTTTCAACAGCCTTTGTTGTTAATAACTTTTTAATAAAAAACGAGCGATGGCCAAAACCTTCTGAAGGTCACTCACGAGGGTGACCTTGACAACATATGTCAAGGTCAAGGTCATCGGGCCTGCCACCCCTAAACGTCAGTTTTACCTCTTCCGTATACCCCAGGACCGGCCCCGGGGTTATGTGGGGCTCTCACGCACTAAATCCCCCCCCCTCCCTCAGAGACGTTTCCGGGTGTTTGATTGGTCCCGACCGAGATAAACTTAACGCTCTACAATCGATCAGAATCCACCATACACATTGTGTCCGACCTCCCTAATCCTATCCGTTCTCCAAGTTACCCTTCCCCTGCCTTCCCCTATTCCTATTCCCTACCCCCCACACCTCCATTTCCTACCCATCCTCCCTCCTATTCCCCTGTGTGTAAAATACCTGTGTATAAAAATTATTCTAGGTAGGCACATATTACATAGTTAAGCAAAATATTAGATCATAAGTTTAGTATTAAGGATAGTTAAGCTAGATGCTAGTATATAGATTTAAGAGTAATTATTGTCTTCGTTCCGGATGTATCCTTTAGTGTATGTATAATGCATGTTGGATGGATTTGGAACGTAAAGATGTTTGATTGAGATGTTCTATCGATGAACGTGCAGCTCTCCAAGGGGGGGGGTTTAGACAATACATTTATCTTTTTACCTCTTTACATACACAATCATACACTTACACACACACATTGTAACCGTATTTCTTTTAATTATTTAATTAATAATTATTTGATTATTCGGCGGGCGGTTCTTCGGTGCCCACGGCACACCTTGGGCGCGTATTTCGACTATCCCTCGATCCAGAAAATTCCCACTTATCACAAAATAAACCGAGTTGGGCGTCAGGTACGGCAGGCCGCACCATTTACGATAATAGCAACACCGAAAGACAATTGCGAGATCGATAATTAACGCGACGACAAAATTCCGCGGCTACTCAGTATACCCGAAATGGTAGAGGGGGTGGTCCGGGAGAAACGGAAGAGATCTTGAGAGTCGTGAACACGGGAGCAAAAATGAGCATTTGTTCGGGAGTCGACCTCGACGAGATCGCCCGAAACAGAGAGAAATGCTCAGAGATGTGCGAGAAGCGATGTGTAACGCAAATCCGTAGATCCGCTGGAGGATAAGGAGATGTTCAGAAAATACTCGAGTGTAGATTGTTTTCAATATTCGTTTTATTTAGAATACTAGGAGCGAGCGACGGCACGTATTCCGCGAATCCGACGGAAATCTTCAAAATGTCCTGTTAAGGGGTTACATACCTTTGTCGAGTAAAAAAAATCGATTTTTTTTTATCGGCTTATTAAATTGTATATAGTTTCAAAAATCAATGATTCAAAGCGCATTAAAATATTCACAAAATTGACAAAGATATGAACGAAAATGCGAGAGTGGACACGACTCACGCGCTCGACCGCTTGGTGTGCACCGAGCTCGAGACGCATCGAGACGCGCTCGACTGTGTACGAAGCCCTAAGTAAAGAAGAATTGCTGCAAAGGTCTAGGAGGTTATACACAAAACAATAATGAAAGCTATAATCAGAAAATTTGGAAGATCGCTCCCAAATCGACTTTTGGCAGCCTTAGAATAATTGAAACTGCTGCTTATGTGGCTGCGAGTACTTTCAATGACGGAGCCGATGCCTATCTTCGAATATTAGATGTATTGGGCATACAAATTGGACGAAACGCTTACGATTATTGTCAGCAAGAGGACGCAAACCGGTTGATGCACGCTAGGATCAAGGCGCAGCAACAGATATAGGAGGCGAGAACTGCTCGTAGGCAGGCAAAATCAATGCTAAATATGGCAAATGAAGCTCAGGAAGGTACTTCTTATGGCTCCGGAATAGCTGAGTAATCGTAAGTCCGATTTATAAAAGATATATTAAAAAGTTTTCATTTTAAAAGTTTAAATGCGTTTTTCTCAAAACGTCTTTTTTTGCCAGTGTCTGCACGATAACTCAGTGAATTTTTAATATTTTTGGATAAAATTTCAACGAAAATTTTCTTCATAAAATTCTCTAACATCTATCGGGAGCTTTTTCCGATTTTCGATCTTGTTTTTTTTTATAACAAAAAAAGTGGACAAATTTTGAGGCAAAATTGTAACTTTTTTTTTCAAGTTGTCTAATTTCGTGAATTTTTATAAATTAAAAAATCCCCCTCGATAGATCGTAACTATAACATTTCTTTATAAGAAAATATTTTTATTTTTCAGATCGAACTAACCTACAATGCAAAATCATGCAGACACTAGGATCATGAACGCTCATCATTGGTGTATGCAACTTGCCATAAAAGTTACAATTTTTTATGAAACTTAATAATTTTTTATATACATATACTCAAATATATAACAAATAAAATAAAAAAAACTCTGTATTGATTACTGCATTATTCACTGAAAAAAAAAAATTCCCGAAAATAGGCCATTCTTGCGCGCGACAAAGGTATGTAACCCCTTAAGAGGATGCCGGAGCGACGGGCGAACTCCGACGGGTGAACGCCCTCATCTAAGTGTAACTAAAAGTGTCGGTATATTACCAACGCTTTATAGTTACATTACCGATATCATTATGTAGAGTAATTGTCAAGGATATGTGCATACTTTGGAAAGAGCAATAAAATAAAAGCTTTTCGCATTGTGTTAAATATGTAAAGACAGAAAATATGTTGGTTTTCTACTCTATTTCTGTTCTATCGTTTCGTAGAAGCAACGACTTTACATAGATATCTATTTATGTCGCATACATATTTTGAATACAAAAATCTATAATATTGCTCATATTATCTCTTTTGATTTTATCACAATGTATATATATACATCATATATATATATATATATTACATCTATGTTATATGTTATATGGCACATATATATATATATATATATATATATATATATATATATATATATATATATACAGGGTGAGGCATTTATAGTGACGCGGGCATATTTTTCGGAAACGAAGTGAGATATCAAAAAATGTTTCAGACAAAAGTTGCATGGTTTCGAGGGGGCCACATGATAAAAATATAGATTTGACATTAAGTGGTCTTTTCAAGGTGAGGTCAATGTGGTCGATGTTTTCTTAAATGGAACTCCCCATTTTTTATTGCATATTCTTGTAGCTTATCTTGAGAGCTTTTCAAAACACTATAATAAAGTATTTTTTCATTAAATACTTTTTGAGTTATTTTATATTTTAATCTGACATATTTTGATATAAAAAATAAAATATCTCGTAAAATATTTAGTTTTCGATAATCTTACCGTAATACTTTTATGTACAGAATAATGAGACAAATCAATTAGTAAAAAAAATAATTGTTTTTAAGAAAAAGTATGTAATTATTTACAATGTATTTTTTAAAACAATTATTTTTTTTTTTGTTTTTTTTTTACGCTAATTGATTTGTCTCATTATTCTGTACATAAAAGTATTACGGTAAGATTATCGAAAACTAAATATTTTACGAGATATTTTATTTTTTATATCAAAATATGTCAGATTAAAATATAAAATAACTCAAAAAGTACTTAATAAAAAAATACTTTATTATAGTGTTTTGGAAAGCTCTCGGGATAAGCTATAAGAATATGTAATAAAAAATGGGGAGTTCCATTTAAGAAAACACCGACCACTTTGATCTCACCTTGAAAAGACCACTTAAGGTCAAACCCATATTTTTATCATGTGGCCTCCTCGAAACCATGCAACTTTTGTCTGAAACATTTTTTGATATCTCACTTCGTTTCCGAAAAATATGCCCGCGTCACTATAAATGCCGCACCCTGTATATACAGGGTGGTCCTCGTAACGGTCGCCACGATTTTTAAGGCACTTACAATAATCTGACATAAAAAAGTCATAAACAGAAATTTATCAGTTTCTAACCGGCAACAAATTGCGATAATAAAAATTGACCAAACATTTTTTTTTCCATAAAAAAGCAAGGTCACCTTCAATTTTTTAAATGGAACTGCCTACTTTTTATTGCATATTCTTGTAGCTTATCTCGAGAGCTTTTCAAAACACTATAATAAAGTATTTTTTCATTAAGTACTTTTTGAGTTATTTTATATTTTAATCTGACATATTTTGATATAAAAATTAAAATATCTCGTAAAATATTTAGTTTTCGATAATCTTACCGTAACACTTTTATGTAAAGAATAATGAGACAAATCAATTAGTTTAAAAAAAAACGAATAACTGTTTAAAAAAATACATTATAAATAATTACATACTTTTTCTTAAAAACAATTATTTTTTTTTACTAATTGATTTGTCTCATTATTCTGTACATAAAAGTATTACGGTAAGATTATCGAAAACTAAATATTTTACGAGATATTTTATTTTTTATATCAAAATATGTCAGAATAAAATATAAAATAATTCAAAAAGTACTTAATGAAAAAATACTTTATTACAGTGTTTTGAAAAGCTCTCGAGATAAGCTACAAGAATATGCAATAAAAAGTAGACAGTTCCATTTAAAAAATTGAAGGTGACCTTGCTTTCTTATGGAAAAAAAACTGTTTGGTCAATTTTTATTATTGCAATTTGTTGCCGGTTAGAAACTGATAAATTTCTGTTAATGATTTTTTATGTCAGATTATTGTAAGTGCCTTAAAAATCGTGGCGACCGTTACGAGGACCACCCTGTATATATGATACATATACCCAGCAAACATCGAATATATCTGCCATATAACATAGATATAACATGTGCACTTATTATGTACATGTTATATGTATAACAATCATATCTTGGTTTGCTGGGTTACAATTTATGCAGTTCGAGAAAATTGAACTAAAATATATTATATATGGATGTAAATATATTATACATATAATTTTGAATACGATGATAAATCTTTATCATCGACAGTATATCGGTATAATCGATATGATTGAGGACTAATGAGTAATATATAAACTTCTTCACTATAAATGTGAATGTTTATATATTCTTATGACATAAGTATGCACATAATAAAATTTACATTTATATAAATATTAATATAAATATTTATAAATGCAAACACATAAATATTCTGTCCGCAAAACATTGCAACAAAATTTTATGATTGTTACAATATTTTGGATATTTATAATATAGAAAGGGCTCCTCCATCGCCCATTTTCGTGAGAACGCAACCAAAATATTTTATTTATTATTTTGATATCTGCGATTATAATTTGCAAGCAAGATTGAGGCATCTTTTTTCTGGCCAATATTGTTACGAGTATCAGGATCGATTTTTTTTAATCATAATTTCTTATCATTTTAAAAAAGACAGCAATTTATTGCTTGCTATAATATTACAAAACCGTTTCCTCATACTCTTTACATCCTTGGAGTATTTTTTCTCATAAGGATTGCCTCCTAATAGCGAAGATGTATATATTTTTTCTCTTTAGCTACCAACTTGTATATACACAGCCTAATAGATATATATAATTAAATATATATAATTTATTTAGATATATTATTTAGATATATATAATTTCGCGTATATAATAATATTATATACGCGAAATTTGGTGCCATCAAAAAAAGAAAAAATACATCGCCAGGAATCACAATAATAATTCCTTCCAATAATTTGTAAGCTTTTATTACTATATATGATTGGTTGCAATCATATGAAGGAATACCAGATATTGCACACTTAGTCTTTCAAAAACGGAAGTTTCTTTAAATTTCTTCTGAAATAATTGTTTTCTAATAACCAGAATATTCATGCACAAACCCCATATGATATGAAATATTTTTTAAACCAACCAGCACACGAATAAAAATCGCCTCTGGGATAAAATATTTTTTTAATAACCAGAGCGCACATGCAAACCGCTTCTGGAATAAAATATTTTTTAAACCAACCAGCACACGAATAAAAATCGCCTCTGGGACAAAATGTTATTTTTTTAATAACCAGAGCGCACATGCAAAACGTTTTTGGTGGGAAATATTTCTTTCAACAACCAGTTCACGATTTGATCGTTTCTGGGATACATTCTTCAACCAAAGCGTACATGCAAAACGTTTTTGGTGGGAAATATTTCTTTCGACAACTAGTTCACGAATTGATCGCTTCTGGGATACATTCTTCAACCAAAGTGTACATGCAAAACGCATTTGGTGGGAAATATTTCTTTCAACAACTAGATCACTAATTGATCGCCTCTGGCTAACTAACTACTGTGACACGACTACTATTGCAAAATAAATATAATCAGTTTTCAGTGAAATATGCAAATAAGCAAAAGATTAATGATATTTTAATAAATTTAAAGCTACTATTACATATACACAAACATATACATACATGTAGATAATATATAACACATATATAGTATGCTCGGATAAGAAAGAGATGGACAGAGAATAATGGGCAAAGAGAGAAAGAAGATATGAGTGTAACTGAGCAAGTGTCTGCACAAGTGCCAAAAGTAAGAAAAAGAAGTAAATAATTATATCTTTCTCCGTAGCAATACTTTATGCTCACTAATGTTTAGTGACACATGTGAATTATCAATCGATATATCGTTTTACAGCCATTCCCTCGCTTACTCATTCCTATCCTCTCTCTCTCTCTCTCTCTCTCTCTCTCTCTCTCTCTCTCTCTCTCTCTCTCTCTCTCTCTCTCTCTATCTCTCTCTCTCTCTCTCTCTCTCTCTCTCTTGCTCTTTCTTTTTTTGCCCATATCTGTCCATTTATTTATAACAAAAATACTATATGAGTATTACATACTATGTGCATCATATATAATGTGTATATTTATGTGTATAGAGTAGTCATTCTAAAT